>BGPR01000284.1:410205-511460 GCA_013235015.1 Araneus ventricosus
ACTGAAATATTATTTATAATTTTACATACTACTGAAATATTATTTATTTATAATTTCATTTCTTTTACATATTTATTGGACTAAAAGAAAAGGATTATAGTCCAATATAATTGAAGAGCAATACGTCTATTGCATTGAATATGAGCAAATACGCACTCACTTTCCATGCAAAGCATGTAGCGCTTTTTTTTCCCTATGTTAATCGATATATTTACTATCTATTCCTATCGATAATTTTTTTTTTCATATTACTCGTCTTTATAAAAAAAGTAGATGCTTCCTAAGCAAGTTTCTGTGTAGATAAATTTTCCTTCAGATGATGAATATCTTAAAATAGCCTTTCAAATTTCGTTAAAATTATCAGTAATTTTTAATTTGTAAAATTTCTATGTGTGTCTGTGTTTTCTTTAACTTCTATTTCTTATCCTTGATTAATTTACTTTTTTTTATTTTAACAGATGTTGAAAATGTAATTTTTGGCACTCTTAACTGATGCTTGCAATTCTAGCTGAAAGAATTCATTTCAATAACAGGTTTTTAAAATTTTAAATGTCTACATTTTATAACTTACATTTTATCCTCACTTTTTCCCAAAAGGTTAATTATATGGTGTCAGTAAACTGCTAAAAATCGAATGCATTAAATATGTTTTCGCCAGCAATCTTAAAATGCCTTGTAGTCACATGCAATCAATCAATAACCACACCCGCAAACCAAGATAAGAACAAATTCTTACGTTCTCCTATACGACGTAGGTACACGTAAAAAAAAAGTGACTGTAACCGTAAAAAAAATCGACCTCCAGATTTTGATGAATCTCCACGTTTGAGACCTCCCTGCGTCCGGCAAAAATAAATTTGGAAATATGCGCGCGTGTCTCTAATAAAAAACAGAACGAGTTTGCTGAATGAAATTTAGCATAAGGTCCTTACACCCAAATTGCAGATCTGTATCAAGTTTTGGAGTCGAAGGAAAAAGCTATTTTTTCCGAAATACATAAACTTTTATTTTAGCTATGCCAGGATACCACACACGCACGAACAACGCTACTGTGGCAAAGATTTGCCACTGCGTTGTTAAACACTTTGAATGAAAATACTGAATTTCTAACTGCGTTTACTCGTATTTAGGTTGCCATCTCATTCAGTGAAGATGTTAAATACATTTCCTTGTGTATACGTTATCGTGGCTATAATTTAAAATAATTCTTTAATCTTTTAGGGAAAATAAAATAGCACGGCAATCAACTAGCGTCATTGAATAGATACTATTTTGAATTTTAAGTTGTAAAAATCTTTCTTTCCTATTACAGTTTCCGAAATTATTTCTGGAAAGCATTAAATTTATGAAAGAAAAAAAAAGATGGCAATGGCAAACAGTCTGAGGTAAAGGCAATTTATGGACACTTTTTTAGAACATTTTTATGGTTGACAATTGAGAATGTTCGATTACGTGACAAATTGGAAAGAATATTTTTCACCCGGAATATATGACCTACTTATGTGAAAGTGTACAACAAACTCGAGGGCAGGGCATTTCTAATATTTATTTTCGATCCTTACTCGCAATTTATTTTGAAACGCATGTGAAAATGCAAATAACTGTAGATCAAGGTTCTAAAAATAATTTGCCCTCTCTGAACACAGGAAAAATAAATCTAGAAAATAAAGCGCTAATTAACAGTTCAGCGTTATTTCATGTAACTGCTAATGTCTGATGAATATCAAGGAAATGTTTTCAATCAAAATGGCTTTCTTAATTTTTGCTGACAAGTATTAAAAAAAAATTATACCGAGGGAATTTATGAAAGAGGGTTTACGACCCCAATATTTTTCTAAGCGATCCTATTTTGGGATAGATATCAGTAGTACAAAAACTACACTAATAAGCAGATGGATGTTTTAAATTACAATAGAACTAATTTTTTTATTTAATTTCTTTCCGAATGATATGAAGCATTACCTTGCCTAATAAATTTTTTCATTATCTGTACGTTTTGTCACTTAATATTTAAACTTTTTCTTTGTTATATTTGTTTGATAATACAAGATTTTCTTCCATAGGTCTGCAACTTTCCAAGTGTTATTAAGGGCAGAAGCAGTGGCATTTCTGAAAGAGTGCCTGGAAAGCAAGCCAACCTAATTTTAATTGTATATAGCAAGATACTAGGGGGAAAATTCACCTGCATTCGAGGGAAACCTCTCAGATGATAAACATTCTGTTGTAAAATATTCTTATTAAATAAAGAATTAGAATACATTAAAGTACTCGACACACTGGGTGTGAATGATGCATTACTTTTGTTATGCTGCTGAATTTTTATTAGCAGTATGTGGTATTAGATATTTTGTAGCGTTTTCATAATTTAATCATTGGATTTTAAAATCCACAAAAATCTAATTTAAAAAGCACGTGGACACTATTTATATCAACAGGTGTGAATGGCAACAACTGAAATTTTTCTTATTTTAACATCTTTTGCAGGGCTGGCCGAAGTAGGACTGTGATTTACGTTACCCGCAAATAAAGTGTTAAAATGGGAAAATTGCACAGTGTAGTGAAACGCAATGCTGCGATAGTGTCCGACCAACATTTGTGTTCTTGTTGAATGTAGTAAATACCTTTTATGAGGTAAACTATTTTTTAAAAAAGACTTTAAATTGCTGAATAAAACTCAGTAAGAATTTTTGTCTATCATTTTTCAACATTTTATTTTAAATAATGCCTTTTCCAGTGGGAAATGTATGGGCACCCTGAACCTGAAACTAATTAATGGGTAATATTGAGCATTTTTTAAGACAGTTTACTATATAAAAGGTATTCTCTCTATCGATAGAACCAAGATATCTATCGACATAAATAGTTTCCACATACATTTTGGACCATACTTTTATGGAATTTTTTAATCTGGTTATTGACACCTGTATTCTATGTAGGGGCGAGTAGTCGAATTTGGACCACATGGACATTTTATAATGTACAGTGATAGAGAAGTAGTTTTAATGAAAAACAACCAGAATTACATTTTTTGTAGTTTATTTATCTTCAAGAGAATGTAATTAATTTTTTATGAAATGCACTTTATAGTAAAAAAAAGTATACAACAATTAAGTCATTGGTCCAGTCAAGGAAACCGTTTGTCCACATTGGATCATTGGCTGCCCAGGTTGGACCATCAAATTTTTTAAGCACAATTAAAGCAAAAATATTTTATTCTCAAATTCACACCAAGACACAATAAATGAAACCGAGTATGACATTTTATACACTGCATCAATTCTCCTTCTTCCTCCACAAACGATACAAAACTACATAATCTTAGTTCATGCTGTTTTTGATCCAACATTTGATGGATTTAGTATCTTTTCATTATTTCCCTTGTTCCACTTCCAATTTATTGTGACTACTAGTGGTGATAACTGCTTTATGAGCTATCCTGTAGTCGAAGACAATAATCACATCGGTTTTAACAGTCCAATTCAGGCAACTGTTTGTGGTACAATCTAGGCAACAACAACAAAAAATCACTAACATTGTTTAAAAACTATTTTAATAAAATTATTCTAGTAAATTGTACCCAAAGAAATTTCCCATCTGAGTATACAATAACATATCTTGCTACTGACTTTAAAAGCAGCGTAAAGTCTGTTATTTTTTTTGCTAAAATAATTAATTGATGATGTCTAAATCTAAACACTTTTTCTCTAACTGTAACCACGCAGCGCATTTTCTTAAAAATGATTTCATATACCACATTTACATAGTTACTACATAATTTGCCTGTTTACGGCCCGAATATTTAATAGAATTGAAGTTATGATACAGGTCCAAATTTGGTGACTCTCTCCCACATATGAGCGAACTCTGTCTCGCTTTCTGTTGAATAACCATGTTGTAGTCCCATCATTTTTCTATGATTATAATTACGCAATAACTCAAAACTTTTCATTTCATCGGTTCTTTTGCCTCGTTTGTAACTATCACGGAATATCTGCTGGGTTCTCATGATTAGCATGGTATATAGTAAACGTGTGTTCTCTCAAAAAATGTCTCTCTTTTATTCGAGTTGAAAAATAAAGTAAATGGATTAAATTTATATTTCTGAACTTAAATTTGTTTTCTTATAGCTTTATTTTATTTACAAAAAGTGAAAAAATTACACATTGTTTTTGAATTGTCCCCAAACTTTTATTTGAAGCACATTTTCAATACATTTAAAAAACAATCAATGCATTCTTGACAGCTGTTATAATGAATTACTTATGTTTCCTATGTTCTTAATAAAATAATTTATTCTGTAATTGTATCCGAGTGTTTTTTACTGCGCATTGGTGAATTTATTATTACTATTTTACTGCCAAAAGAAAAAGAAAAAACAATTCGAGTGGCATAATTATCATAGTAGGTAATGAATCCACATTCTAGGTTCGAGCTTCCCGAAACTTTTACTCTAAAACATTTCCAGTTGAAATAGAGGCTCTATAAATGAATGATATTTTTTTAATTTTGCATACACATATACTTAGAAAACACTCAAATACAGCATCATTAATCATAAAAAGAAATTTCAGAGTAATTTTGAGTGAAAAAGGCAATAAGTTTAGAAAGCAATATAAGCTAAATCAAGAATTTTTTAAAGAAATTATTTGGTTATGTTTAGTTAGATCAAAGTGAACTTCCGTAGCTACACACACTTTTGGACGAACCTGGTAATATCGATCACCTTGGGCAGATGACGAGGCTGACACCCGAGTCGTCTTTTCCTTTCCAGATTTCCACACCGCAACAGCAGAAAGATGTTTCACCACGTCGGATTTATAGCGTACAGGCTCGCGTACACAGTAGAATTTAGGCCTTGAATCACGACCCTTCAGTACCGACGATGAGACTTTGACACCAAGTCACCAAAGCCCAAGCAGTAATCAAAAGTTTTAATGAATTTTTCAAATCAAGACTGCTGTTTTTAATTCTTTTGCATGATTAAGGTAAATTGGGACTCGAATCATGAGACTTTGACACCAAGTCACCGAAGCCCAAGCAGTCATTCGAAAGTTTTAACGAATCTTTTTCAAACCAGTACTGCTATTTTTAATTATTTCGCGTGATTAATGTGAGAGGACATAATAGAGAAGCATGTGCCGTCAATTTTTAGCGCGATCCCGAAATTCATCGCAATCATTAGGGGTGGAAGACCCATAAGCACGTCGAGCTACCCCTTCCTTATTTACACAACCCACTCCGGATCAGCTTACCAATTTGGTTTAAGACCTTAAGTAGTCATGAGGAAATAAAAAGAAAATGCCGCTCTTAATTTTTTTTTATAAAAGAGAAGCAATTAACGGGGAAGTATAAAGTTAAGTGAAGAATAGTCGCCTCGACAGCAGTCGGTGTCCTAATAGCTATAACTGGCCACGGCCCAACCCCTCCCGAAGGAGCTACGTCCCGTCACTGGAGTGGAAGTAACTCAACTCTCGCTTCCCTAATCGGGAGATCCCTATTACTTATCCGGCGGCTTCTGATCTACGTATTCGTGGTGCCCCAAGGGGATCTGAAGACCGATAATCTTCTTCTAATGTAAGGGTATCAAACTCAAATGCTAGCACGGGTAAAAAAAACAAAAGTCTAAATTTATGTGGGCAGCAAAAACTTAACTTTTTATAGATACTTAATTTTATTTTAAAAACACGGCGTAAAAAGGAACAAGAACAACCGTAAATTCTACGTTTTCTTTCCCTGACATTTTCCTTCTCTTTTTCCGTTCCCATCTTTCCTATTTCGGAGATATTTTGCCGGCACTAATTACTTTCTAAACTGATCCAAGGTGAATGTCAGTAATCGTGTATTTGACGGGAGACTTGCTTCCTTTCATAAGTGAAAATAATTGCTCATACCGACAAGTACTTCCAAACAAGGAAATAATTTCATATGCCAATTTTCGAGTATTTTGCACAGCAGGAACACACTAACGATGTGGTGGGTATTATTTTATTATCGGTTCCTGACATTTTCGTTGTTATTGGTGGGGGATATGGTGCGTCAATATAACACTACTAGTAATCGGTCATTGGCAAATGTTGTGGTTCGTTATAAATAATTTTGTACAATAAGGAACTTTAAAAATTAAGCTACGAATTTTTATTAAAAATGTTGTCAAATATTGTTATATTTGCCGGGCCAGAGATTGACACCCTTGTTCTAATAAATCAGTATGGATTTTTATTTTTGTTACTTAACTTGTTTGGGTTTGTTCACAAGTTACAAATATATTCAAAAAAACTACAAACATCTTACAACAAATTAAAAAAGAATTGGCGATGACTGAATCTCATTTGAAGATGAACTCACTACTCTGGCAACCCTTATCGTTATAGTGAATTAGGGCAGATGATTTGGTATGAAAAAGACAGCTTTAATAACAATGCAAAGGTTATAATTTCGTCTCTGAATACAAATACGCTGAGCAAGTAAATGGAACTCCTTGGATATAATTGAAATGGTACGCGTGAGCCTTCCCCAGCAGAAGGCGCGTCTCTTCAATCACAAATTTTATGACCCCGCTGATAGCGGCGTTGACATTTTATAGCCGATAAATATAAGCAAGCGTTTTTTCCATACTCGTTTGCTAGAAATGTTTTCCGGTTAGCGTTTAATTAAAACTGCTCATTGTAAATGTCTGCTCATGTGTGGCTGAATTACGAACTGAACCACATGAAACTCTTGAAGATACGAACGATGAAAGATATTGTGAAGGATTCAGATAATATTTTGAAAAAAGCAGTATTTTAATTAGTGAACGTTTTTAATATCTGAAAATAAAAAGTTAAGCAAAATTTACTTTAAGATCACATTTGTATTTTATTTATGATATACCGTGAAACTTGTCTGATGGAACCAAAGTGAAAATCTGATATATCGAAAAATTCGAATTTAGAAGAACTGAATCTAAAGATAAGTTCAACAAGGGGAAATGTCAATTTAAAAGCGTAAAATGACAATAGGTTTATTTTTAATATTGCATAGCTTTAATAAATAATTCAGACCTAATTAATAAACAATTAATTAGTTCTGGTAATTTTAATAAATGAAGTGATTACAATTATAATTAATAAATGTTCAGTAATTTTAAAAATAATGATTTCAATCATTGAATGAATAATTTTAATGTGAAAATTGTACAACACTTTGCCTACCACAATTATACCATGAAACTTGAAAATAACCCTTGCATTTGACACTAGTGTGTAAAATTTTTTAAAAAAGTGAAAAATTCCTTCTTTTTTGATTCAATACATTATACAGCAGTGAAGTTCCAAAATGAATTAAGAGTCTTTAAGAATCATTCATTTACCAAATACCAAGATCACAAAGTTAGAAGATATTATCTAGGGAAAATAATTCAGAAATAATTAAAAAATGACAGTTTTAAAAAACGCATTTTTATTAGTATACTAAAAGGCTAATTTTTTTTTTCATTTTCTTTATTTACGACTTTTTAATTTTTAATTTATAATTATTAAGAATATTACGGAATCTTGAAATAAATTTTTCTAAGATTCACGACCAGGTGCAGCCATTGGTATGAAACAAATTTTAATTAATTAAATTACTGAGAATTAAATTCTCAAAATATTAAAATAATGCATTGTGATCGAGAATACACAGTTTTCAAAACTCTATCCCACCGGGAAGTGAATGAAAAACCGATTACAAAATCTCTTATTACAAATCTTAACATGAGACATCGCAAGTTAAAATTATGTAAAAATAATTTTTTACGGTTTTTGGTTTTGTGTTGGAATTAGCGGAAATAAATTCAAATTATAGGTGATATGGAAATTATGTTAAATGGAATTTCAAAGTACCAGAGAAAAAAATTCGAATTGTGAAAGAATTCGAGTATAAAACGTTCGAATTCCATTCTAAATTTACTTTTACGATTCGTGGGAAGTGTTGCGAAAAAGTTGTCTCACAGAATTTTAGTTTAGTTATATTAACGGTCATTTTGAAACTAAACGAGAGCTATACAGAGACCCTCGTAATTTTTTGTTGTGTTCAGATGACACTTAATCCGTCATCCCCCTCTTCCCACTATACCAAAAGGAGGAAGTATCAGTTCCATCGAAAACGGATCTAAGCCAGATGCAAATATTCGATTTTTTTTGTCACTTTTCCGATACTGGGAGGTGCCAGGCAAGAAATTAGCGATAAAAAATAATCGTATGTGTACACAGGTTCGTGACTGTGGGTCCGGTTCTTCTCCGATTTCGTTCGACCTCTGGAGAAAGTGCTAAGCAAAACAGCAGCTGATGACTTGTCCGACACAGTAGAACCGCGGGAGATAGGTGATAACTACCATCTTGCTATAACTGTACGTCATGCAGCATTTTTGAGGCCGGAGAGGTATAAGATAAGTAATTAGCGACAAATAATATGAAATGTGTGCACTAGGTCTTAAAGAACATCAAGCCCTTATACATGTTTGGTATAGCTAGATGGTATAGCTAGATTGGTATAGCTAGATTGGTATAGCTAGCTGTATGCGACTGAAATTAAGGCGAAACGATAAGGGTAAAGAGAAAACAAATATGGTGATATAATGGCGCTTGGGTGCTAGTTCATTTGTGTATGCAGAAACATATTTTTATGTTATTTTATTTATTTTTTACTAATGCTCGGCAAGTGAGTACAAATTTATGAAGATCTTTTAATGCATCAAACTTGTAAAATAAATTTTGTAAATTTGTTGTAAATTTCTCAATTTAATACGCATTTAATTTAAAATTTTCTAAAAGTTAGTAAAATTATTTAAAATCTGTTAAACAGTGAAAAATTGCGGAAATATCCAATGAAAAATTAAGAAGCTATCATCAAAGCAAAGACTTTATTATCAAGGCAATAACAATTAAAATAGCGTAAACGCAACAGGCAAAGTTTTTGATATTTTAGGAGAACAAAACTTAAAAACATACTCGAAAATAATGCTTTTCTCAACAATTCAGCCAATAAGTCGTTTTAAAAAAATTCTAAGCTTTTTTTCCTATTCCTGATTGTTTCTGAGATGAATGCTTGAGAAATTTTGCAATTAAAAAAAATTTGAATTCCGACAAGAATAATTGAATTCCCCCTAGTAAGAATTTTTTCCCGATAGCGTCTTCAAATATTCCAGATGTCTTTCATATGTTAAAAAGCTTATTGTCTACAGATGAGAGTATTATCTACATTAGGAGAACCAGTGATGATTTGTCTGTCAATTACAAAAGATTTTTCACAAGATTTAAATTATGCATATTCTTCACATATTCCTCCTTAAAAAATTCTCTTGCTTAATAAATTATTCTTGCTTTCCACATATTCTTGCTAAAAAAAAGCTTATTACAATTGACCGAATTGAAGTTAAACACAAACCGCTATCAGGAACATGCAAATATAACTCAATAACACTGCATTTTGACAGAAACAAGATCTCCTCTTTCGCCTTTCCTCCCACCAGGAACAGAGCTCAAAATCCCTAAATCCTTCCGAACAACGCACAGTTTCCACAGTCCAAAGACGGAGACAAATAAGAACTCCGAGATGGCATTAGCCTAGCGAAAAAGGGACGCAAACTAAGTTTCCGAGTGCCACTTCCAAACACTAAGCCGGTCGACAGTTCTCGGGTTCTTTTTGCCGGGCGTGTTTCCATTGACTAACAATTGGGTCCGATGGGCGTCAGGGGCTTATGGTTATTAATCCTCAAGCGACAATGTTGTGGGGAGTTGTTATTGGGGGATTACGGGAGAGTGCGCTAGTTTTAAAATTCGAACTCGTCGACGGCGATGCTGTGGAGGCCTCTTTCTGGAAAGGCACAGGGCTCATTCATACATTTCGGTAAGAGATCTGTAGGTAAAAGTGAGTACTATAATAAGGTTCTTCAGAGTGTTTTAACACGCTCGCGAAAGTGAATGCTATAACATTCACTTTCACTACGATGCAGAATGGCATTAATGCTACAGCATTGGAATTTAACCCCTCACCAGTGTAGCACGAGCACAGTTTGTGCATCGAATTAAGACATTCATAACCTAAAATCAAGACATTCATAGACGTTATCATTCGATTAAAAAATGACAGGTAATCCATTAACATCTGAAGCGGTCTATGGACATGTAGTTGAATTAATACGATAGCTCATCCCCAAAACAGAAGAGGGACATTTAATCAGACGGAACAGAAAACTACATTATTAACGGGGTTAAAAGTCGCATTATCCTGCATCCAATTCTATAAATTAATTTTTTTTAAAAATTATTATGCTCTTTAAAGTAATGTCTAACTGGTTCATTGAGTATTTTCATTTTGTTTCATCTTTGTGCTTTTAAAAATATCCGTTATATGGTACATTGTGCAAATTAGAAGTGTAACACTCCATAGCATCCGTATACAGTATAGGCTTACTAAATTTCCCGTCTATTTTTGAAGCTCATCACAATGTTTACTCGCCTAGAACAAGTGAACAGCAATTTAAAAGGTCTAAATTTAACTCATGCATAAAATAACAAGTAGAGGATAGCGTACAGTAATTCGAATGCGTACGCATTTTTTACCACCATTATAAAAATATTATTGAAAGTATTCTTTTGTATGATACATTACCACCACAGTAGCCTGGTTGCAGAGTCTGAGCTTCAGCAGTGGATGGGCATGGGTTCGACACCGGATTTTTCCAAAGATACTCGGGCATGATGAGCTTTATATACGTTGAGTCAGATGTCCTCCCCATGGTATATGAAGTAGAATTTTGGAAAAGGATGTGCTGACGTAGGTATCATCCTCGTCTTCAGGCCATGACTCAAAATTATGAGGTCCGTCCCTAAAGTCCTCATATAGCTTCAAGGTAAGACGTTAATCTAATTAAATTAATTATGTCGGTGTCAACATAGCTAACTTTATCAAATATTTCTCTCTTTGTACAGAAAAGATTTTCCCATTTAGCATTAATTGCCAAAAATGAAAAATGTACATTTGTCGAAATGTACATTTTTCGAAAACTTCGTTTCACCTATGTTGTATATAATTGATTATATTTTATTTAATAAACCATTTTAAAGCAAATATTTTATCAGGTATAAGTTCAGTATTCTACAGTCAGAATATTGACTATCGGAAATATCTCAGAATATTTGACTGAATTATTCAAAAAAATAATTTATATATTTGTTTTCAGAATTGCCCTATTTTTGGCATTTCAAATGCATTATCATCGAACCTACATCGATGGACCTCAAGACATTCGACAATAATGGCCTCGTCACTGAATTGCTGAATATCGCAACTCAATGTTTACCTTTTAAATAAATAATGTTGTGATATGACCAACAGTTCGAGCTCCTAAAGAACGCACGTTGAAACAGAACAAGTATAATTAAATTAGAAAATATATTCAAATCAGAAAGATTTTGAAATTTATCGGTAATTTTTCATATGCAGTAAGTTCTTGCACATTCCAAGCCGGAAAATGTCAATACTTAAAGATTGCGTTAGGATAAAGATAGGAAACACGCGCAACACACGCAACTACATCACAGGTATCCTCAATACAAGGTTGTTATAAGCTAAGAGAAGACTATCAGAACATAGTACTTTTTCTTCGTTTTCTGGCGTAAATTATAGAACAGAGAATTTTTTATATATTAATCACTTGTATTTCCAGAAGGTTTGGCAGTTTTTTTTTTAAATTGATACAACAGACAAAACAAGCCGGGTAGGCTTAAAAAATTTCAATTTCGTGACAGTCAAAACGCGAAGAATTCCTGACACACACTCGAGTAGTCCCAAATATTGTACATTTTTGTGCTACTTGGGCGCATAGAGCTCTGGTAGAATTTAAAACAAGTACAAACTTATTTATATCAATAATCTACAAGAAGCAGATGTAATCTACGTAGAAAGGGATATGTAGCTTAAGGAATCAAAAATTGCATAGTAAAAGTATTATTAATTCTGCAAAACATTAGTACTGATTACTCGTTTGTGTGTGGAATGTTTATAACTTCAAAAAATGTTTCAAAGTACTTGAAAGCAGTCCACAAATCGAAGAATTCACCCAAAGGTTGTAGAGGTTGTCTTTAACAACAATATTGGATACACCAGTTTTCCAAAATATTGGGGGAAAAATTTAAACAATACCATCACCCAAAACAATGAATCTAAATCTTCCCTTTCTTGCTGGAGATACACAAAAATGTCAACTAATAACGAAGGAAAACCCCTTAAAATACAAAGTAGGAATTAGTTTATGAAAATTAAATACTAAATCTAAATTTCTGGTTCGAAATACAAATAAAATAACCTCTATATTTTATGTCAGATTTAAAGATTAATGTCTGTGATTAAACTACTATGAAAATATTTAAAAATATTCATTCAATAAATAAGATACATAATCGAGAGAATGGATTTTAATGGATAAAAGATAAAATGTTGGGAATCATTACCGTTGGAGGTAAGCTTTTAAAGAGTGAGAGCATAATTTCTCTCTACACAAATTTGAATTTCTGTCTTTTTTAATATTAGAATGTTTAAATCATTATCAAGAACGATTATCTGTATTATTGTGAACCACACATTTTAGAAATGCATGTCATTTTAATTCCAGGCTTAATATACGGAATTAAACAGATCATTGACTTTTACCATTTGTAATTCAGAAGTCATCAATATTTTGCTTCAGGATATTTTCTATTTGCTCCCTTTATGAAATCAGTAATATCTATCCTCTATAACCAAGTGCGAGTTTCATTTTCATTCCTTCACTCAATTCTAGGAAAATGTAAGGAAATTCTTGAAGGATTGGACAAAGTTGGGAGATATTTAAAGAATTCCAATTTTTTTCCACATTCATAATTGAACAGCCGCTGGAAAAAGGGTTTTAAAAACCTATTGCTGAGATGCATAAAAATACGAGAAAAATTTATTTCGTATTATTTTAGTTAAATGATTTGTTATAATTTCGCAACAATTTTTTCTTTCAAAAAGGGAAGACCACACCCTAATTTTAAAATAATGGTAGTTTGCGTTGTCTGTATAAACAAACAATGCCATCGAAACTAGAAGACTTCCATATAGTTTTAAAAAGAAGGAAACGAAAATAGAAGATCAAATAGGCAAATTAAAAAAGGGAGGATAAAGTTTTAAAATTGTTTTACATCCGGAAATAAACAATCTAAGAATACCGTCAGCCTTAAAGAACAAATAGAATGAAATTCATTAGTTCACGTGTTCCTTAAATAGCGCTTTACTTTCGATAGCAGTTCGCAAAATTAGATTATTTTTTAATGACTTACTCAGATAGAACTTTTTGAAATTTTTTTTAGTCATAAAATATCAAAAATGTTATCCACGAACTAAGGAATTCTGTTTATTAAAATAATTTAAAAATTCTTTATTCATTCCATTCTGTTCTTGAAAAAATAAGTATCCAAATATTTCCCGGGCTCTTTATTGTCCAACTATAAGATGTATTATAACCCAATTATACACTGCTGAAAAAATTAAAGGATTACTCATTTTTTATAAGAAATACTTGCGTTACTCTCATCTTTTTTTGAGAAAAATGAATGGTTTTTGCATGTAGTCCTATAAAAACTTTTTATACAGTTCTAGAACATTTGATTTACAAAATTAACATTATTCAGTTTAACAGATCAAAGACAGTCTCAAGTACTTTAAGATTTCCAAACTTTCATATTTGTAAATAAAAATTTAAACAAATAGTTTTCCTTGGAATTTCAAGCGATATCAGAAAGGTGTGTGGTCTCCTCGAACAGCTAATTGAATGTCGGCTTGGTTTGGAATTTGCAAAGTAGGCCTGTAAATTCGAATAAAGTCGAGAAAGCTGCACTCTTACAATTCGAAGGCTAGAGATTGCCCTTACAGAGAAATGAAAAGAGTATCTCAGAAGAGAGAACCTCAATAAGAGGAGTCTTTGGCAGAACAATAATTCGTCACCATTTTTAATTGTTCCATACATAATGTTTTGAATTCAGATCGGGATGAACACAATACCCACTCTGGCTGGCTGGTCTGTACGTCCGCCTGCACTTATTCCTGTCCAAACCATCAGCACACATGCTCAATTCTGTGACCTTTCATGCTGAAAATAGCGATTCTTTCTCATGCAACATTCTCTCCGTATGAAGATAATGGCAATAAATTGGCTCCAAGCAGATACTTGATTCGTCTGTAAAGAGAACTTAGCGATTCCTTCTATCTCAATGCCGATGTTCATCCACCGAGTTTGCCTTGCCTAACATTGTCTTACGGTTAATAGAGCACAAGAAAAAAGTCTAAAGTCTAAGTGCATATAAACCATATAGATGAAGGCGATATTGTACAGTTTTGGGCAACAAGTCTCATTATGTAGCCCAAAAAAGTTTTCTTTGCCAAAAACTTGCTATTCTTTTTCTGTTTTAACGTGCTGTTTTGGGCAGATAATGATCTTCGTCTCACGTTATTGCACTTGTACGGCCATGGTCTGATCTTCTAAGAACATTCCTAGTAGTTCAGAATTGGTTCTAAGTCAACAAATTACACTTTGAGACATGAAAAAGAAATGTGCCACTTGTCTATGTAATGCATCCCTTTCTAGTTTATCATTTGTTCGACGAGCTATTGGTTCTGATAAACTATTCCGATGAGACATTTTGAAAATCGTTCTACTGAAAATATTCTAACTAATCTAGTGTTGCGTAAAGCAAAGAACATAATCTTGGTTTCCCAATCAACGAACGGTATTCCTAAATTCTAAAACTTGAGTATTTTTGTGTCGTTAATACCAGTTTGCACAGGGAGCTTTCTTCTACCAATGTCTTTGAAACATTACTTAGAATTCAGTAGATTTTAATTAGATTTTACACGCTGTATGAGATTAATATTGAAAACACAGGATGATCCTTTAATTTTTTCTTTGAACAGTGTATTTGGACGTAGTTATGCAATTAGGAACCAACTCCAAATTATGCATTTCAGATTTTCCGATTTTCGCAAAGTATTGCTTGCCGTGTTTTACCCAAACGAATTATTGCAGTAGAAGTAGTCTGTTGTGTAATAGATTAAAGACGATTCGATTTTTTATGGCAAAATACACAAATGTTTATTACAGTGAATTCAAACTTCACAAAATTGTAGTTGGTTCCAAATTAAATAGAGGCTATCATTTAGCCTCTCAGTCCTGCTTTGTCTTTAGTAGCTACGAATGTAATGGGATGTGTATTTTCGTGTATCAGTGAAAAAAATATGTTGGTTAATTAAATGAACCATTGTGAAAGAGCCTGTGACATTCCTTTAGTATTAATTGTAACTTTTTTTACAATAAATGATGAATCTTTCTTCACAATAAATTGCATTTGAAACCACGCCTGATATTCATTAAAAGAACGCATAATGTCAAACGGAGATTTTCAGAAATTTGTATCTCCAACTGTTATTAAGCTTTTCCACGCAAAAACCAATTGCACAGTTAAAGCAAATTAATATATTTAATCACTGTACAGAAATGATAGAATTATTTTCATCTTCAATAAACTGAATAGAAAAAGAACTCACACCTTCGTTATAATAATATTTTGGCATCCAAATCAAATTTGCTCTTTAGCAGTTTGTTATATAACATTTATTGCTGACATAATTCGTTGTGCAAAAAAAATTCCATCTGTCAAGTCAAAGCTTACATGATAAAATCATAAGCAATTACCAAAAATTCAATACCAAACATTGAATTATTAACTTGTATTTAGTATGCGATTACATTAGTCATATAAAAGCGTCATTTTAAAGTAAAATAAAGAAAATTAGATGTAATATTTTTAAAAAAGTATCTTTAATTTTAAGACTTCCTTCGTTAATAGCTTCAAAATATTAAAACATATATATAATTATACGAATTCTACAGTTATTTAACTTCACATTTCTATTTTCTAGAGCTCAGAGTTGAATCTGCTAAATATTAAATTTCACCGTTACTCAGTATTTGAATTTAACGACTGTGAGTGGCAATTAAAACAAGTTTATATTTATTTAAACATATACGTATGCAAAAAGAGAAATACAGAATTTAAAATATATATATATATACACGAATTCATCGAAGAATCATTTAAATAAAATCATCTTGCACATGGTCTTTTCATATTCTGTCGCTAATGCAGGAGTTGTCACCTGCTCCCTTTTTAACCAACCCCCGCTTTTCGAAACCGCCCGGTCGAGGTTTGAGTGACAGGAGCAAGAAAACGGCGGGAAAAACGTTCCACCTAATCTTCATGCTTTCTCGTATTGGCGAATTCTAATCCTAGTTATTATTCGAAAGTGTCAGCCTGACACGTGCTTGCCATTGTCATCAAAATTGGCTCTCGCCAGAAAAAGGACTGCCGGAGAGCAAGCGCCCATCAAAACTTTAATGGTCTGTGAAAAATCGCCAAGTTTGCTTGTTTAAGCCTAATTTTCTATGGGAAGAATCTTCAGAATGATCATAAAGGTACCCTCGGCATTTGAAATGCAATCAACGATTTCTTATGTGGCGTCATAAAATTTTTTTTTTGTGCAAAAATGCATATTCACAAAAGAAATTAATGCAAATAAAACATATTAAATTCTAGTTCATGTATAATGAGAATGCCTTCGAGATATTTTTAAACAGGCCATTCAGATCCCCAAAGAGTAGTGAACAGTTCATAAACAAAACTTTGTATCCCTTGAAATAGTATGTTCTTTCATTTTTCCAGAGAGATTTTTAATTTATGACGAACACAATCCATTTAAGACTGGAATTAAATTTATTCCTTAAATTTATTCTTGGTATACACAGAGAGAAATGTAAAGAAATCTTGAAATGCATTTTTAAATATCTAATGTTTGAATTATTCTAGTTCGTAACGTAAAAAGCAGTAACTAGCGCTATCAGCGATGTTTAGAGAAATTATGAAGCGATTAAATTAACATTGGGCATCAAATTATGTTTCGTAGGTTAGGTCTCAAAATTTTATTCAAACCGTGTCTCTTTTCTTGGTTTAAAAAATTTGCAACTCCATTCCGTCTGAAGATTTTCAATTCCGTTTTTCCCTCCAATTTTCTCAATTCCTTTTGCTAAAATATTCTAAAGAATCGAAAGTAAAATATTCCGTGGAAGTTTTGGGACTAAACAAGCGACCTATAATTTGAGAAGCCCTCTATCCGGTAACATCATAAACAATAAAAGGAACGATTTCGAGAATTATATAGGATATTCTGTTTTACTAAATATAATTTCTCATTTATCAAGAAATTGGGGATTTTAAAAATATATTTTTGATAATCTTACGTTTGAGAAAGTTGGCACGATATTTGAAGCATGCTTATTATTCTAGGTCCCATTGCAATTCAAACCCGATTCCTTTTCAGAAGCAGTATTCCAAACTAGACCTTTCTAAGTTAAAATTTTTTAGAAACCATAAAGCTGAAATTTCCAGATGGTTTTTAAGCTAATATTTTCCCTTTTTGCAATAATAAAATTATTAAGCAATTTAGGAATATGCTACTTTTTATACCTTTGAAAATTCAGCGTACATACTTCAAGCGAGTAATTAGTTTTATAGATATTCAAATGCTCAGTAATTGACTAATGAAACAGAAAAAAAGCATTATGAAGCCAAAAAGAGAAAAAGAAAAGTACTAGGTATACAATAACAAACAATAAGAGAAGCTAGGAAGAAATGATATGTAAGAATCGAAACAAACTTTTGGAATAAAAAAAATCATTTTTAATAGGTCTCAACTTTGTTGAGAAATCATGTTTTTAAAGTATTCAAGTTATTATTTTCCTTTTTATAACTAAATAATTGTAATTTGTTATAATTGACGAGGATTACGAGTTCCATTTTATAAGCATACACGTAAAGAATATAATTCCTGTATTTTATTACAAAAAGCCGAATAATCGTTTAAAATTCAAAATATAAATCAATAATTATTGTGTTATTTTCTCTAAAGGCATATTTTTTTTTTGAAGACAAATTCATATCACATCATTAAAAGAAGAATTACGAAGTTTCACAAAAACATACCTCTCATTTCTGTATTGTTTCATGCTTAGAATTCCTCTTTAAATATTTAACAGCCATGTTGTTTGGATGAGAGTTAATACTTTTCAAGTTAATTTCCTTAAATTTATTAGGCTATTGCTAAAAACCAACAAAAAGGTTTTACATTTCTCAAATAAGCTTTTTAAAAAATATATCAGGTTAGAATAACAAAATATGACAAATACCTTGTTAGTTACTATCAGAGAAGACAAATCCACATTGGATCTTCTAAGAAATTATAATAAAAGTGTCGAGATTAATTTTGCTTCAAATGAATAATTTTACTTTTAAAAATATGAGAGAGGATAATCTGACTTAGAAAAGATTTTAAGAAGCTGTGACAATATTCGAACTTCTAATAACAAAAGAGACATAAAAACGTATAATGAAAAATTCGGAAATGAAATTCGAAATTAACGATTTAAAAAAATAATAAGAGATTTAGGAACTCTAAATACTTTTTGAGTTAAAAAAATTTACAGCTAGATATTAATCAAAATTAATACTGAAAAAACAGTTAAATATTTACGAAGTAGGATTCACAAAATGAACATTTCAAAAATTTTTTTGCAAAGACGAATAACAATTTTTTTTAAATTTTTATTTAGACAGTTTTCCTTTAAATACAGTTCATTAAGTTGAATTAGTTAGGACCGTTGATGGTTTAAAAAAAATTAAGATCAAAATATATACAGTTCCTGCTTTACTTTTTTTGTTAATAACTTTATTCCGCTTGCATTCATCACTAAACAAATCTGGTTAGAATGGGGGAAAATAAGCAAAATATATATAACTTCTGTGAGGTATATTATATACATATATTCAGACAGTGCCAAGAAATGATAATCGCAAAATGTTTTAATGTTTTTTGTGATAGTGCATAGACAAACACCGGCTCTGTAAATACTGTGAATATATATTATATATATATAATGAAACAGATAAAGAAGAAATTTCGTCTAATTTTCTTTGGAATGAAGAAAATGCAACACTTCAATATTTTTTTTCCATTATTCTATCACCTTTCATGCCAGTCGAACATTTAAAAAAAAATATATATTTTTTACATGCAGTATCGTGACGGAAACTGTTTATAATTCTTCCGAATATTTGAACACTGTCAAAGAGTTTTTCCTGCGTGAAGCAATGGACTGAGGGAAAAGCTGTTTCAAATTATTTTTGACAGAGCACACTAGTTTAGACTGGTTAGCGTGCTTGTAAAACAAATTTTTCTTATGCAGCAATTACTTGTGGAGATTGTGCCGAAATTACCCTTTCTCTCGCTATATAACTATTTAGCTTTCTGGGCATAGCAAGAAGTTTTTTTATGTTTACAATAAATAAACTGTCAGAAAACTCCTTATTCTGAAATATTTTATCGAATATATTTGTATATAGCCAAAAAGATTTTTTTTTCATTGGAAAAAAAGTTGAACATCTTTTAAGTTCTTTTGAAAATGTAACTTTCTTTATATTTTTAGGTAAAGGAATTTAGTTTCAAAATTACTGAATATTTTTTAACGAATGAGGAATTATATTGTTTATCCTGAAGCCTTTAGAATTTGTTTAAGGTAATGGTTTGTCCTAATAAGTTTATATATAGGAATTGAGTTTCGGAATTTTTAAATAATTTTTAATCGATGAAAAATTATATTAATTATGCGAATGGTTACCTAGAAAAATCTTGTGCTTTTTCATAATATGCAATTAAAGAGGCTTCGGTGTATTTTCAGAACTTAAATTATTAGGCACAAGTATGAAGAAAAGCATTCCAAAATAAATTAGCAATCATATTTGCATTTTAATCATAAACAGTAAACATTAAAAGTAGGGAAATTATTTTAACTAATTAATTTTTAATATATTTTTTGTTCAATATTTCATAACAAAATATTTAGACAAAGAATTTTTATTTTAAAAAGAATATTTTTGTTATTTTACAATAAATAAATTCTCTGTCTGGAAACAACATATGAATTAAGTTCTCAGATATTTATAAAAAAACTGATATTTGATGGGGAAAATATTTAATTTATTAAATTTAATATTTTGATTCAATTTAAAAAATTTTTGATTTTATAAGTAAACAGACAAATTTTTAAAAATTCATTTTGGTTTTAAACTAAAATTAAGTAATGCTATCCACCGAGAGTGTCAGTTATACCGATGACTTTAATATAAAATTATCCAAATTATTTGGGCTGTTTATAATTTATATCAAGTATTTAAAATTGAATTTTCATGTTATTCCTCATTTAACTTATTGGAACAATTCTTACTTGAATTAAACAGTTATTTGAACAGAGTGTTGATTATACGGACATAGTTTGACTTCACCCGCCGATTTTGTAACCTTTGGGCTAGTTAAATAGTCTACTTAATGTTCAACTGTTATTTTTATGCAATTCGTCTCATCACCGGACCTGTACTTCTGATTACCAATGACGACTGAATTTCAGTAAAAATAGTAATTTTCCTTTTATTTTATAAGATATTTCAACAGTAGTGACTCTAATCCCACTTGGTCCAGTATGTCTACCCGGGGTTCATACATCAAGGACTCTTGATGAAGGAACGTGTTATCTTTTGGTTGGTAAAATAATCTAGGTAACAGCTGAGGTAGAAGTCTGACTTGGCTCCAATGGGAGTAGTGTACCTCCTTGGGGATGATTTTCCGGGACATTTGAGTTTCGCTTGAAGGAAAACAAGGAAGATTTCCAGCAACTTTCTGATTTCAGCGAAAAAATTAGTTGTTAAAGGCGTACCACTTAGAAAGGCACGAGGTAAGAAAAACGGAAGAAAATATAAATTTCGAAAAAAAAAATCTAAGTATTCAAACTAAAATAATACAATCAATTAATTGAAATATTACACCTAAAAATACAAACAGACGAATAAATGCATTAAGATCAAAGGGATTTTGATAAAAGTTATTTAAAATTCTTGAATTTTGTTGAAGAGACCAGTTCATTCAAGCGAGGCCACATTTAAAACTGATTTGGAGAGCTGGAGCCTCATTGCTTTAACGCCGAGAATGTTGTTGCTCTAGGTTGAGGCGTTCGCCAATCGGACACTCATTCGCCAAATCCTGCTGGCTTCCCCCTCTCTTAAGAACCCTTGTTTGACAGAAACTCGGAAAGCCTTTATCCATTGACTTCATCTCCTAATACCTTCGTCGAATGGGGATTCGGCTCCATTTTATGCAAATCCTACGAGAGGAGAGGGAACCGCAAAGTGGAAAGTTACTTATCCGACTTGTTGCCCGGGAAAAATGATTCGTGCCAGGGTATTAGTGGTTCGCGGCTCCGATAAAATTAGAATTAATTAGGGGCCCTCTAATTCACCTCCCTTAAATACTTCCAGTGGCTCCAATGTGTCACCGAAAACTTCCTATTTCCCCGTAATTAATTCTACCGAGAGATGAAAATGTAAATTTCGTTTTGAAGTCGGCATTACGGGCCCTAAGATTGAATTTAATCTTCGCTGCAAGTCACCGCTGATGCCGGCGTAGACGCGCTCCAGCAATTATTTAAGATTTTCTACAGGGAAGCGTTATTCCTAAAGTTTAATTAAAGGACTTGAGGATGTGTTTCTTATTCGTTAGGGTTGCTCTGCTCGAAATGTGGGATTCTGAGCGCGATGGAGTTATTTGGTTGTCAGCTTAGAGGAGTCGGCTCTTCAGTATGCCATTGGCAGATCTATCCGCAACGTATCGATGAGAATTTGGAAATAAAGGGTATTAAAAGAAAGTTTTGCTCTTTATTTCTGCTATAGACTTTACTTTATTTCAGCACTTCTCAACTTATTAATACAGTTGAACTTGTTTAATGCGTCGTTTTACCTCCGTCCCATTTATTTCCTATTCATTCCAGTGTTAAAAAAATAAATAAATTATAATGTCGCGGGTATTTGGTCGTGCTTCGCCTAAACTCATAGGAGAAAAACATTAAAAGCATAAATTCAGTTTACAATAATATCGCCAAACGCTGAAAATTAAATATCACATCAATCTAAATGGAATCTTTTTTTTCTCTCTCTCTTTTTTCGCAACAAAACTGAAATTCGAAAATTTTCTTGCATATTTCTTTGAATAAGTAAATAAAAAGATTATTGCAATAAAGATGTTGTATTAATTTTTATCTATTGCAATAAATTATCTAAAATATTGCAGTACATCAAATAATGGATATTGTAGGGGAGAGTGAGGTAAAACCCGTTTACTTTGATTTTTGGCACTATTAATTTTCCTTTTTAGTTGACAAATACTGAATTATTCTCCACTAGTGAAGAAACAAGTAATATAAAAAAAAATTTTAAGTCAATTCCTACTTAGGTCAACAAAGAAAAATTTTATTTTAGAAATTTTTTTCTCCCATATAAAACTAAAATTAATTAATTAAATTTAATTAATGAATTAATATTTGAAAAAACTGTATTGACATCAAGTGTCATCCACTACAAGTTTTAAAAAATGTATTTGAACTTGAGTGGATGAATAAAAAGTATTTTATTAACGACTGAAAATTTGAACAAGATATATAAATATATATATATAGGGAGAGTGTGAACTAATAGTAGGAATTGAAAAAGAATGGTCATAGTTGCCATGTTTTTGAATTCACTTCGTCTGTGAAGGTTTATTTGTTTTATGACGTCAACTCTCCAATGTTCGTTTCTTTTTAAATTATCCTTACTGATTAATCATTACAATTATAAAAACTATATCTAGTCCAACTTATTATATGTTTACTAAGGATTTATATCCTATCAAACAATAAAGATTTAGCAAAACAATTGCATGGTTCTGTTTCGTTTTCTATAACCTCTGCGCTCGGGATAAAACCGGGTACTTCTAGAGGGGTAAATTCGAGTACTAGCGGAAACTACGGATACCCGACCCAAGAGGATTTTCTTAGATTGTGAGATAGTTGTGAGTTTGAGAGGGCATTCCTATTTGACAGTTGAGTCAAATGATCTGATTGAAAGGATTTCCAGTTTTTTCCGATTTCCAATATTTTCTTATTTTGCGATAATTTTAAATAAAACAAAGAATTATCATAGTCACAATTTTAAAAAGAATTGAAATTTATTCCATTATTTCCTCGCTTGCAAATAAACAGTTTTTATTATTTTTTTTCTCATATAAAACTTAAAACGCATTTAAAATTAAAAATCTTTTGCTCGAAGTCTTTGCAATCGTTTGGTTTTATTTAACACATCGTCATTTCGACTGAGTTCGTCTCTTAGTTAGCTTGAATTTTAAAGAAGAAAGAATTACGTAGAATAAATTTTTCTTCTTCTGGATTGGATTATTTTTCTTCTTATGCTTTTGGATTTGGATAATTAAAATAGTAGGAGAACGCAGCAAGTCTATTACGAATTTCCATTCTCTTTTTTTGTACGACATTTGTTAGATTCTTGCATTTCATTTTGTCGCTATTCTGTTCTGTGACATTACTAGGTTCCTGTTTCATTTCTACAGCTTTTATCACTAATTTGATACGAATTTTGCAAATATTTTTAAATTGATTGCCCTTATTTTTAAATTCTCATCTGCAGTAACTATTGCTAAATCTTAAAAAATTGTTTTATTCTTAAATCGTCACATAAAATAAAAATGTATGCTACTTTTCTACTGAAAATCTAGTTTTACCTAATTTCCCTTGGAGTTAACATGCGTACCTGATCCGGGAGGTTTCACTTTTTCAACAAAAAAAAATAATAATTAGCAAAAAAGTAGTAAAACTATGACTTTTCCTGCAAGATATACTGTACACTGATAAATAATGATTATTTTAGTAAAATTTGGCAAGCTCTATGTTGAATAGTTTAGCTCCAACTGGCCTTCTAAACTTAGGTACCCGGTTTTACCCCATTTCCCCCTATTTGATTGTAACATTTTCTGTGATAAAAATTGAAGGAGAAACATCTTAAATGGTTGCTCAAGAAAGTTGTTGCGATAAAAGTGCTGTAGTTATCATTATGTGTTGTTCACTTTTTAAAAAAGTTTGGAACTGTTAAAATTTAAATTTTATTAATATAGTCTGAAATTATTAGGCATAGTATACTAACATGAAAATTCAGTCATTTACTACAATACTGACTGCAAGGATTTTTCAGAGTAAAATATATTCATTAATAATGCATGAATAATAATTACTAATACTTCAGCTTCCCATCCAGCTTTTTCTGGAAATTCTGCGGTTTATAGTAACCATAATACCCTCCAACTCCCTCCCCCCGTTGGAATTGATTTTTCCTTGAAACAATAGTATATCTGTTAGTGATTTCAGAAAATAGTTTTTCATAAATAAATTTTTCATAATTATTGTATATTTTACTTTCTTTTAACTTTTTGAATTGTTGGTATTCCAATTATAATCGAAATTTTTGCTTCGTTATTCTGATAAAATTCAAAGATTTGATTAATAATGAGACAGTTTTATAAATTACAGATAAATTTCACTTTAATTAAAATCTGTATTAAAATATATTTGCTTGAGAAATGCAAATATACTTCCATACAGATATTCATTACAGATTTTTAATACAGAAAAAGAAATGCAAAGATATTTCATTTAGAATTAAATTTCCCCTTCGTAGCGCTTTATTTTTCATGATTAAAACTAATAAAAAGATTGATAAATTCCTGTGTAAAACTCTCTTCCGTATTTCCCAAAACTGATATTTAAATTTATTTTCACCTTATTCATACATTAAGAAATGATTCTACATACCCAAAAATTTCAATTAAATCAGATGTCAGTTTTAATCAATTAACCAAACACAACTTCATTAATGTGTATTTTTCGCTCTACCAATTGGTATATTATCCTCTTTTTATAGAGCAAATGTTATTTTTCATTTAATTGATTAGCATGAACTTAACATAACATAAAATGGATAATTTGTATCAGTATTTTAGATAAAGCAATATTTAACTGATAATCAATCAAAAACAATTAAAAACTTTGCAATATGCTTAAATGATATTCTCTGAAAGTCAGAACTTCAATTCGTGAAATAGAAAATAACCCTATTGTGTTTATTCCATTTAATAGTTTTAATTAAAAAAGTTTGGCAACGAACTTTCCATTAGAGCTGCCAGACTTGTCATTTTTTAAAAATCAATTTTGTATAGCTCTGTAATACTTTTTTTAATGATGGAGAAAGATGAATGAACTACTAGAGTGAAATGCTCATGAAAACCACTAATGAGCTATAGAAAACCATGAGCAAAATTACCTCCTCTATTTGGAGGAATAAATCATTAAAATTTTTGGTAGTAAGTAAAAATATTAATTGTTCTTGCAATCCTTGGTTTGTTATTGATTACTTCCTAAACATCTATTTGGAATACGTATTTAGGTTGAGTACAAAATGATTTTCAATGAAAAAAATTTCATTCAAGAAAATATATCATAATGAAGGCTTTAATTGCCATTTGAAAAAAAAAATCAAACTCGTGTTTTCGTTTTCATAAATCTTTTTAATGTGGTCATTGATTTGAATGTTGGAAATTTCTATTAATCTAAAATGCGAATTCTGGGCACGACCAGATTGAGAAATCCATTGGGTTTCTAAGCGTAAAAATTTATTTTTAATAAATTACCATGTTTTGCTCTATATGTTTTATAACTATTCGCTTTGTATCTAGCCAATCTATATAATAATTAAAAAATAATTCCGGCGGGAGCATTGTCGGTGTTTAAATGCAACTAAATCTGTTATGAGTAGCTTGGTCTCTATGGTTCCCTCAACTTCATAAACTTCAAAAAGCGATAAACATATGACACACTCCATTTTAAAAGCTTTATATCTTATCTAACCATGCACCTCCCTAGCGTCAATTCATTTAACGTCATATACACGTGAAAAATGTAACTATTTGTGTCATCTAACTGCACGTTCTCTTATACTCTGGGCTGTAGCTTAATATTCTCTTTTTCCTGTATGGCTCCCTCAACTTCATAAACTTCAAAATGTGATAAACATTTAACACACTCTAATTTAAATGTCTTATACCTTCTCTGTTAATGGTGCCCATGCATCTCCTTAGAGTCAATTGACTTAACGTCATGTACACGTGAAAAATGTAACTATTTGTTTCATCTAACTGCACGTTCTCTTATACTCTGGGCTGTAGCTTAATATTCTCTTTTTCCTGTATGGCTCCCTCAACTTCATAAACTTCAAAATGTGATAAACATTTAACACACTCTAATTTAAATGTCTCATACCTTCTCTGTTAATGGTGCCCATGCATCTCCTTAGAGTCAATTCACTTAACGTCATGTACACGTGAAAAAATAACCACTCATTTAAACCAACATTGCACGTTCTCTTATACTCTGGGCTGTAGCTTCATATTCTCTTTTTCCTCTTATAAGACGAGCAATGGATTGCAAAATCAAATTGGGTAATGCATTTAACTGTATCAGCTGAGCATGAATTGATTCCATTCCTGGTCTGTGATCTCACCTAAAATCTGAACTTTAATAGCAAAGCAAATATTACAAAAATTCAAATAACCTATTAACGTGCTAGCTGAATTGGAACATGCTTATCGAAATACTAGAAAAGTAATCCGAATAACTCAATGCCAGATATACGAGTCTACTATGAACATATTTCAAAATTTACTCGAATATTAAAGATGTTTTGTTCACAGAGTCAATAAAAAATGTACTGAATTATCGTACGAAGGCTTCAACCTAACAGAGCGATAATATATTTTTGTATTATGTTAAAGGAATGAACAGTAGTTTTAATAAATCGACAAATTATAAAAAGTATTTCTTCATTGCTTATTTTGAGGGTTAAGGTTTACCTATCATTAGCTTTAAACTAAAATAATTGCAAAATTTTAATAAAAACATATTTTGTCATGGAGCCTGTTCAATATACAAAAATAAAACAACGTCATGTCCTAGTTTGTTACATTGTCAGAGAAACAAGCCATTAACTATGAAAGCGGTTCACTAGAAACAATGAAAGCAGTTTGAATTTCATTACAAAAATGAAAAGCATTGTTGCAAATTATATCAAAAATATCTTTTAATAAAATTAATAACAGTAAGTAAAAAAATTGTAAGACAAATATCAATGAAAAGGCAACTTTTTCAAGTTTAAAATATTAAAATAATTTTCGCGGAATAATATTTTTAGAAGTTATCTCTGGAAAAAAGCCGAAATTTTGCTTAATTTTTAATTAATTTAAATTCCAATAAAAAAAGCTAAAAAAACCCCTCTTGTAGGTGCTTATTCCCATTCACAAAAGTAAACTGTGCTAAATTTGGTAGCTTTAGGTAGAGAGTAAGAACTAAGTAAAGGAAGTATCTTTGCAACGAGAATGGAAATTGTAACGCTTTAAAGTCCACAATGATAGAAATAACTGAAAACATTTCGTTCATTTATACCTCCAATAGCAATACCTAAACAGAATTCTATGCTAGTCCATATTGCGCTATACTACTACATTATTTTCAAGTAAAACCCTTCTTTGGAAAAATATTTATGACATTTTGGGGAAGGCTTTCACTTCACCGTTCTGTTTTAGTAGGAGAAGTTACAGCAAATTATTCAGGACTCTCTACATTTTACTGTGAATTAAAATAACAGAATTATGTAGACATATTAAAAGTACGAAATCTTTACAAATGTTTTAACCCACTGCTTTACAGAGGTATAATTTCTCTTTCAAGAAATATCGCGGGAAAAAACAATCATGGTTACCGTAATTCGAAATAATTTTTATCAATAAATCAGGTGCCAAAGTATTATTGAATATTGAAATACTTTTAAAGTGCGGAAGAATTTAATTCAAAAACTAAGTATAATAATAGCAGACAATCAACACCTCTGTACATAAGTCGACAGAAGCTTCACATTTAAAGAAAGCGCATTCCTCGATACAGTAAACTAACAAATAAAACAGAACCGAATGTTTTTAAAAGGAAATGCTAATGCTTTCGAACCAGATTTATATTCAGCAATTTCTGTTCCATTAAGCAGACTGGATGCCGACATAAAAATACTACAAAAACCACTTAAAAGGAATATCCAATGTTTCAACTGCGATTGAGAAAAAGTTCTCCTAACACAGTCAACCTTATTTGAACGAAATAATCCACGCTTCCAAAAAGAATTTTCTTTCCTTAACGAAACAGAAAACGATTTTAAACTTCATATCCTTTCGTCCTTACAAAGCATTTCTTCCCATACTCCATTCTCCAATAAAGCACGCTACAAGAATTACACTGCTGCGGAATGGCATCGCCTACCAACCCCTATATCAGACGACATTTAATAATAAGAGCTCCCTCTCTCGCCACAAATCACACGAAAAAGCTGGTGCAAAAAAAATCGAACAAAAGGATGATAGAAAAAAAAAAAAACACGACCATGGATTGGAGAACGCTGGTGGACTCACTACTTAGGAAAAGAAGGTCGCTCATTTCATCGTATACCAATGCTGATACGCGAAAGCTCATTTCTAGACATTTCACTTCACTTCCCCACCCCCCTTTCTCAAATTAATTGTTTCCCAGCTTGACAAATGAATAAGTTGCTGTCAGAGCTCGAGCTGCGAGAGAGCTTTAAGGAGCTTTATGGCCATTACACGATGGCTTGGACATGTTTTTAATTTTGCCTCTTGGAACGGAGTAATTTGGGGTGGAGAGAGACAGCTGGTGTTAGAAATCCTCCTATCCCCCGAGCTCCTTCTAGGGCTTCCGACCAATCAGGGCTCGCCGTCTTTTCATCCTTCATTTTCCAGGACTGTTCTTTCCTTCGACTCTGCCTTCCCCCCTCTGTTCGCCTAGGAAAACGGCTTCGGCGGTGAAATGGATCAAGTCCACAAAATGGCGATGAATGAGAGAATATGTCGGTGAAAAGTTGGGAATGAGAGGCATAAAAATTTTCAATCTATTGATTGTCCTTGCAATCACTTTTAAAAAAGATGAAGCCATGAATGATTTTTTCCCCCCTGATTGGGTCATGCGCATGTTCTGGTAATAAGTATGAGGAGAAATTTTCAGAATTGGCGTCAGAATTATAAGTTTAGAAATGAAATCAGAATGAAAGTCTAAGCTAGTTTAGTTGAATTGAAAATAAAGCGAGCAGGGGAAATATGTAACGAAAACATCTTTTCATAAATTCTCAATTTTAATTTAAATTGCTAATATCTGTCATTTATTGAAGAAATATTTGAGAAATGTGCCAATTTTAGTATTTTGTGAATGTTCCAAATTTGTGAGTCGCATCAGTAAGTTAGTTAGCACTTTTAATTCTTATATTAAATTTTATTCAGCCAATAAATTAAAAATGAATTATCTTGTAATAGGATAGATAGAATAAATCTAAATATTTTAAAATAAAAGCAAAATTAGGATATTTTAAGAATCTTAAAAAGAGTGGAATTATAATGATAGAAATTAACTAAAATGCCTACGAATCAATGGGAGATGTATTAAATTATATGAAAGGAATATACTTTCGGCTCTTGTTTTTTAATAAAATCGCTCCTATTTAAAAGAATTCTAAAAATTTTGGACTAATTTAGAAATGTTGAAATACATCAGCCAAAAATATTGTAGTCTGTATAAAATATCTCAAACCTTTATAGTATAAAAATGCATGGATAGAAGTGGCAGCTAGCATAAGATGCTGTATTCTAGTTTCTTGTATTGGTTCAAATTTTGCTGTTAGAAGCCATTTACCAAGCAAGCTGTTAAATTACTGAAAACAAAATATAAAAAGTATCGCTTAAGCCAAACTAGCAACAAAAAAAAAAAAAAGGGAATATAAAGATTGCTGCATAAATCAAACTATTCAAAAAAGAATGTAGCATAGATAAGCCCTAAGATGGAGAAATCACATCTTTTCTGATAACAGTCTTGCAGAATCTTGAAGATAAGTTTTTTTAATGTTACAAGATGCTAACTTTTCTATAATACTTTTTACTGTTATAAACCCTTCATGACCAACCGTTATTTCTCATTTACAAACCAGCTGTCAGCTATTCACTGTGTAGATTCACTGCAACCTAAAAACGGGAAAAAAAAAATTTTATTCATAAACTTCTTTTAAACATTTTTATACAATTATTGAAAACAAGGAAGATTGAGCAAAATTTGTGATGGCGCCTTTTTAATCATTTTTTTGTTACTGAAGGAAATAATTGCATTATATACAACTAAATAAAATACCGTAATTTTCATTTATTGTTGCTAATAAAAAATTGTTCTAGTGTAATTAAATAAGAATTTTCTCTTAAAAACTCATTTCATTCATTTAATTATTAGCCTGGGATAAGAAGCTACGCGACTTTAAATGGAAGGAAAACGATTTTTATATACGGAAGTTACTCTGCCAAATTGTTTGTGCAACGGTATAAAATCATCTTTTTTGACACTCCAATAATAGAACTTTCACGTGAATCTAATAATTGATATATTGCAGAAGAGTTTGTAAGCTTTTTCTCGCATCATCTTCCTTCAATTATCACCCATTCTTAGACATTTTCACTGACATTTCTTTCATAATAGTCTGTTTTCCTTTAAAATAACATTCCACAAACTTAACAAAATCTTACTCGAGGTTTTTAAAAAATTAAGCTAATTTTGAATGTAGGTGAAAACAGAAATGATATATTTCGGAAATAATAAAACAAGTATACCTAAAATGCCTTTCTATTTATTTGCAGGCCTTTCTCTTAAACAATATCTATTGTTAAATAAATAATATTCTTTTTTTCCACAAGAAAATCGAGTGAATGAAATTCTTCAAAACACTAATTTCGTTTTATTTCTAGAAATCAAACTATCGTTTAATTGGTTTTATAACAAATTAGAGGAAATTAAGAAAGCATTCAGTAAAATGGATGCTTTTTAGATTTTTCTCTATATTATGCAAGTTGAGTAGCATTACATGTTATTAATTCTTCAGTTAAAAAAAATATATAAATCTTTCCGACTACAAATTCTTTTGAAAAGGATACATCAATTTTAAGAAGTTTTTCCAAAAGGTTTCTGCAATAATATATACTTAATTTTGACCAAATAAACGAATTGCATACAAATCTGAAATTAATTATTGCATAGGATTGCAAAATACATATTTGAGCATACTGGCGAACTGTAACTTATAAAATAAATATTGTGTAAAGAATAAACTTCAAAATGAATTTTAGTTCATAAACATTCATTTTATGTTTAAATTGATTTGGAGTAAATAAGCGAGTTAGTACTACGATTATTACCGCAATCATAATGCATCCGTTTTCTGTTTTCCTCAATTATTGTTCTTTCCTTCTTACTTCAAACATTATATTAAAGATAAAATTCATTGGAAATGGCTTCTTTTGATGCATATTAAAATTTGACGCACGAAATAATTTTTCGAAAGAATTAACCTTATCGTGATTCCTAAGAATATTGGCTTTCAGTTATATGAAAGTCTTAAGATGAAATCAAAGAATATATTGCTTAAATTAAAACAATGCTAACCTTAAATATTCTAAAAAGTTTTTGGTTTAAATATAAATATGATTATTATAATTTTATGCTATTAAAAGTAAGATGCATATTCAATTTAATCCTACACTGCGATTTGATTATTCCTATCTGAATCTCTGCGAATTTCCAAATAATTTTTCCAAATAATTTTTAATTATTTATTTGATTCTTTACACATCACTGCACACTTTTATTTATTACACATAGTTCGACCATGGAAAATAGGACGGCTATAGTCATCGTTTGTGGGAACGTGTTGATTAAAATTTTTATTTTCTACAGTTCTATTTGATGAAGAGAAGATCTTAGTAAAGACTTGTTGATTACACAACTAATAATTTTAATTAATTAATTTAGATTAAAAATTAAGTTGAGGTTATTTTTCTGCATTCTCTACACACATTTATATAGATTTACACAAATTTGATAGAAAAAAAATGGTGCACAGTAGCTATCATTTCACTAAACACTAAGTGGTTGTAAAACTCATCAAACTCCTACATTTTCTCCATAGTATGACGCCACTTCTACTACATTGTCCATCCGTATTAATATATCCACTACATATGTCACAGTCAGATACTTTAATCATCGAAGGAGCCTTAGGTCACTATCGCTCGAAAAGAAGCTGGGGTTTGTCGCAGGCTTCTGTGACGGGCCTGTATTAAATATGAATCTAAAGAAAAGACTAATGATCCATCGGTTAAGCTAAGCGCTATATGACGAGCCTCTCAGATTCGACCTATGGGCCAGAGTCAATGAAAAAAACCGGCGTCTTATCGTGGAATAGACTGAAATCCCGGATGAAATCGCTTCTTTTTTCCCTCTCTTTTCCTTTTCTTTTTATTGTTCTGGAAATTTATATCAATTTCAGATTCCAATATCACAGATTTATGTATGCGTGTATGTAGTAATCGAATTTGGAGTACATATTTGAAGGATATTCTTAGCACACGTCACGAGGAATCTCGGCTATAGATTAAGAATTGGGTCGAAGGGTTTTGGGGGGGTGTAAGATATAATGATAAATTTTTCTATGCTGTAATCAGTTGAGATATCATTTAGATGGCATATTGAAAGAATACATCTCATTCTAAAATGAGGATGAACACTGACTTTTTTTTTTATTAAACTCTTGAATTGCTAAAAAAGTTCACAAATATTTTTTCCCATTCGTACTTTCATGATAAAGATGGAAATAAAAGTATATAAATATTTTTTAAGATTTAGTTATTATTTTTGAAATAGAAATATCTTGATGGGTAAATAACATTCATAGAACAGTTAGAAATCTTCAGAGCAATGCACATTTTGGATTTTATTTTCTTCTTTCTCAAATAAATTTGTTGAGCAGATTAATAAAAAGTAGGACTATAAGGATTAAAAAGAGTATTATATTAGGGATAGACTCATTAACGGAATTTTTCTGGATTAAATAACTGATTCGAAGAATATCTATCTGATTTTGACATTCTTTGAATGTTTAATACTATATGAAAGCAAAGACATCACACAAAGGAAACGTGAACTTGAAAAAAATTCAGGAACAGAATATTTTTTAAACAGTCTCTGGGTATTCTGCCTTTACTACGTACTTTTCTTTCATTTGATTATTTAAATTTATCTGCAGGAAATAAAAAATAGTTTATTGGAATTCAATAATATTTACTTTTTCGTCAATAATATTTAATTTTCTTAATCTATAAATGCATATATTTTTTTTATAAAATGTTTTTTTATTATTATTATTTTCTCTTAAGTTACGCTAGTTCTCAATACTTGTATAACCCTTAACTTCCGACTGACGTTTATAGTTGCCGAATGCATATAACGCACGTCTTGCCCACCAAAGCGAAGAGCCATATTTTCGGGATATTTAAGTTTCACAGCGAATTTTATTTTGCCACGTCTATAGAACTGATACTCGAGAATTCTCGTTAAAATACAGCATAGCATGCTGCACAGGTGCTCATGATTTTCAGCACCTCGAAAATCCTCCCATTATGAACAGAAATCGAACCTTCGACATGACCAACATTATAACCTGCTTCTACACCATCCGAATTGGCCAACTGCCTTTTGTAGGACATGCTGCTGAACTGAAGACAAAAACACATATTGCTTTAAGTTTTTCCGTACTTATTTGCACTTTTTCTATCTCCACTGTACATTTTGTCACGTTTCAAGTTCTACGATGACGAAGTTCAAAATTAACAAATTTTATCTACCGATTATGATTCACAACTATTTAAGTGTCTACCGAAAAAATGAACAAATGCATGTAACCCTGACTTAATACCGAATTCTACAGCCCCTCCCCACTCCCTTCTTTTCAGGGAGAACTTTCGAATCCATTTCTAAGCAGATGCCGGATTTACATGGATTTTTCAATTCATCTCGCGAAGTTTCGAACAAAACCCCAAAACACGCCATTGTTCCCAGTTACAAGTACTACAGGACGAAACTAATGACGGATCAAGTGCCATGACATTTTTAAGGCCCTGCAGACCGACCTCCCACCTGATTTCCCCCTTTAATATTTTAAGTCAACATTGGCGTCGTCGAGTTCTGACCGTAAGAGAGGAGAGCGAGTCCATTTGTCAGGGGCGTGCGGCGGCGTCATTGCGCAAACAGTGGGCAAGTGTTGATGACATCGTGACATCCGTGTGCGGATGTTGCGGTGATTAATGGCGGAGATTACGCGCGATGCGGTGACTCCGAGGCTAAGCAAACACGGCCCGCAGATGCGTTTAAAAATGACACGATTCCTCTGAAAAGGACTCGTTAGTGTTTTACGAGGCCTACCGAAGGTCCGGAGATGTGTGACGCAGCTCCAAGTCATCTCTGATTTCAGCGGTTATAAACCCGTTAGCATTTGGAGCCCAAATTTAGGTATAATTTTTGGTCAATGAATTTTGTGTCATTTTGCCTCCATTACGACGAGTCGTGAGATCTTAAACAATTGAATATGCGATTTCAGAATCCATATGAGTAAATAAAAATAAAATGTTGGGAGCCTTAAAAAAACCTGATTAATTCTTTAAATCAAAGAATTAATTTTTTTTACCTGGTAGATTTTATATACATGTAATGTCATCTTACTTGGCTCTTATCATTTCTTCACTCAACATGCAATACCCTTAGAATATGAAAACAGAATGAACACAGTTTTTGGAGGGAAAAATTTGACTCGTGTGGTTTGTCCAATCAAAGATTCATTTACAGTGGAACCTGATAATTCGAAGCTGACAAAACCACAATAAAAATTCAAATTGAATAAACTGGATCTAAAAATGGGTTCAGCTAAAGAACACGACAATTTTTAAACTAAAAATTCTAGTAATGAATTAATAAATAATACATAATTAATAGACAAACAGTAGGTAATTTTAAATAAAGTAACAAAATTTTAATTTAAAAACTTATGTATTGAAATTATTTTTAAAATTAAATAATTTTATAAAGAAACAGTACACAGCACTTTGAATATAATAATATTTTAAAATACACAGTGCAATTCACATCTTACATGTTCGAGGTTTTAAAATAATCAGAATTTTTTTATTGTTTTTATTATCAAATATATTTAACAACGGTAAAGTCGTCCACTGAATTGAATGTCTTAGAGATAATTCACTTACATCACTGAAGATACAAGGTACGAGTGTATTTAAATAACAAAAAGCACTCAAAAATATAAAAAATCTTACAGCTTTTAGCTGCGACTTCGAATTAACCTATTGATCAGGTTAAAAAAAACTGGTTATTTTCATGTATATGTCGAATAATTATATTTTGGCACTTGCAAGGGGTTGTCTGCCACCCTCTGGAAACAAGCTGGTTAGAGGCGCTTCCGTATAAATCAAATTCGGAGGCGTTTCGGCGAGTGGCAAAACGTCTTCCAAGGTAATTTATGCATATTATCAGGGACCGAGCTTCCATATAATTATTTCTTATCCAATTCATAATATGCTTTCCACATCATTACACTTGAAGCATAGAAACTAAAATTAATTTTTAAAGAATTTAATATCATCGACAGTATTAAAACTGATCTATAAAATATTTAACTATCAATTTCGATGTGTATAATTCATCCAGATTGCATTTCATACATATTGTCTTGCATCCATGTTAATATGTTGAGTTTACCAGTAATGTAATTTGCAGTTTTAAATACCAACAATGTAGTTTGCTTTTCGTGGTTACGCGGAAAGATTACTAATTGGATCTTAAATGCAAAAGCCACCATACGGAAGTGTCCCCCAATCATAATTTTGGAACTAGTGAAATTATAAAAAACAACTTATGTTTGTTAGATGAAAATCATAACAGCTCCTGAATTGTGGAAAATAAGGTTGCAACAATTTCTAATACAAACTATCAAATCTTGATCCTAATTTTCTATCCCCTTTATGACCAACTGACAGAACAGATCTCTTGAGCCCTACAGCATTGGCATATCGAATTAGATTGCTCCATTTTACTCTGGAGGTTAATCCAACATCATCTGATCATCAACTCGCACACGCGCTAAAGGGGAAGTTACAAACTAACTCTCTCGACCCTCTCCAATCCCCAACAAAGTAACATAAACGACACGTGACAGCATGAAATTTGGAATCCCCTTCCGCGACGAATCAGCAGCCTGCAAGTTCCACAATTCGGCATCTCTTTTCGCTTGTCAAGTCCACTTCACGATGCTTCCATATCAACCGTTAAAGGCACAGGATCTCAACTTCAACCCGGAGAGATCGACAATTCATCCGTGTAACTGAAAGAGTTAAAGTATCATCTGCAGAGAACACATGCTGTTCACTTATTTGGTTCTTCTTTATTTTTTCGAGAGCTTAAAATTCTTCGCTGTAAATTGTCTTATGCGTAGAGAGCATGAAATGGTTCTGACACACGTCAGTTACGGAAAGCGTAAAAATGCTGAACGGATAAATCTTTTAAGTATTATCTCCTTATGAGTAATTCTCGTGTCACTGAGCCTGGAGATGTAGGGGTTTCAGGGGATTCAACACGAATGAAGCGAAATACAGGAGAGCAACGTGGGGATTAGTTTTGAAGAAAGTAATTTGTTGCAGAAACAATTGAAAAATGTTTCTCATAGCAAGCATTTTCTGTGATTGTTCAAGCGGGTAAAGGTATGATTCGACGACTGTTTAAGATAATTGCGGGATTTTCTACTGAGAAGTTACGAATCGTTACGCAAATTGGAAATAAGGCATTACGATGGATTTTTCTACAATTTACAATTAAATATTCAAATAATGTTTTTAGAGTGAACAAAGGAGAAGACATAAGAGACGCGATCATAATTTAAATGTATTAAAAATATAACTTTTCTGCCCCTCCTCCCATCTCCTTCCACTAAAGGCATGGCTTGAAAATAAAATTTAAATTTCATTCTTCTCTTCTAAAAAATCGCCCCAAAACTATGTTCGTAGAAATTTCATTGAACGTTTTGTGAGAAGTTTCATTGTAAAAGATTTGCTACAACTAAACGGACTGAGGGAGAGGCAAGGCAGATTTAGAATCACCGGATGAAAAAAACCCCATTAATTGGTGATGATTCTAATCACACTTGGTCCGCATTTCTAATCAAATCCATGAGCCAAGGACCTATGATATTGGGTAGATGTGGCGTCTTCTGTTGGATAAAGGGACCTTCGAGCACCTAAGTTTCACCCGATATAAAAGTTTGGTTTAGCTCCAATATGTTGGTTTGGGTTGTCTTTCTGGAGGACTTTCAAGGCAAAATTATCCACATTCGTGTTTAGCTTAGAGGAAAAACAGAAAAAAAGTGTCCAGCAGCCAGCCCAAATTTTTGAGAAATCCTGGTAACCGGGTAATGGTAGGATAGAATCCATATTCTTCTTCTTCCGATTCGTGTTTTTCAGCCATGACATAGCTGATCTCACAAGGACACTGGCGGGCTTGTGATTGCTTACAGTGCATTATGCAACGCACTCTCTTGAAGCGATTCGTGGTAGCTTGATGGCTTCAATACTGGATGATCTCAGGCTAGAAAACATATTTACTGAGATCCACCATGCATATAAACTCGATGGGCATTAAATGTAACTTCATGGTTCAAACATACTCTACTCACGAAGGTATGGTGCGGATATTAGGAAAGTGGTCCAGCACAGAGTTATTCTCTTCATCTGAATACGATTCAAAATTGCCAAGCCCATACGCAATAGCCATCGCAGATCTTCGCTGCGGAGCTTAAACTAAGAAATCGAATCTAATTGTTTAATTGTTCCTCTTGATATTTTTCGCATAAACATCAATAAGATTTAGATAAATTTAACTGAAACAGTTTTTTAAAATCACACTTTTATTAGTGTACTAAAAAGTAGAAATATTTTAATTTAATTATTGTCTACTTTTTAGTCTTTAATTTATAATTCAATATTATAAATATTATGGAATTTGAAAATCAATTTTCCTAATATTCACCATCAGGGGGCTCCAGGAGTATCATTTTCCAAAATTTTATTGAATTAACCTATTAACTGATAATTATTTTCTGAAAATATTTAAATAGTCTATTGTCATGAAAAACACACTTTGTTTACAAAACTACAAACCTCTAGCATATCAGGAAGTGAGCGTAAAGTTGATTTTGAAATTTCATTTTTACAAACATGAAACAGATCAAGTTAAATAAAAAAAATGTTTAAAAACAAACATTTTTCTCATTTAATTGAAGAGTTTTGGAAACATTTGCTATAAAGTTCCATTTGCGTTATGATTCACAGATTTTCTAAAAATTGCAACCATTACTAAGCATTTATTTATACGTATATTCAGTCGGAATGAATCTTAACTTGCATAATAAGGGATTTCTATATCAAATATTCAGCATTTTCTGTTTTTAAGATTCAATTTGCATGCTGAAATTTTATTTTTAACAACAACAAGAAAACTATTCGATATATTCTTCTCATGAAAACTGTAATAATCTTTCAGAACTGTTTTAAGTGCCCTTATAGAGTAACGAAAGTTAAGACAAAATAAAATTAAAATGCAGGGTCTGTTATATATTAGATATCTGAAAAACACTTAATCTTTTGTTGTCGTACATACAAATATACTGAGAATCCCATTAAGATGGAACGCGAAACTGCTGAATTAGCTATCAAAAGGTCAAAAGACCGCAAGGGATGTCGTTAGAAGATTCTCGATAGAATTATGTCTTATTTTTCAACGATTAAACAGGATGTAAAACATTACTAAGATAATTAATTGTTATTTGATACATATAAATTATAGTTTAGCTATGCACTATTAATGATTGATAGTAGAAATAATTAGATTAGCTAAGAAGGAAAATAAAAATGTAACACTTCATTTATCATTATAATAGCAGTTTTGAAGTTTCAGTTAGACCAATTTCGAAGAATATTTAAAAGACTGGGTGGTTGTAGAATTGTTAGGAATCTCAATGATTTAAATATAGGGTAATTCTGGGAGATATGCTGCATATTTTTTTGAAGTTGTGTATAAAATCCCATGGTGCACATAAAATAAATCATGCTGTGCTATTTAATGTTAAATATACAACATGTGTACTGCGACAAAAAAATATTAAAAAATAATTAATATTTTTTAACAATTTTTTTCTAAAACATTACACTGCGGCGCGTCACCCGTACATTCAGGGTGAGACGCCGCACTTGTGCGGGAGTTATGCCGCGCCTGGCATAAGAACAGAATGAAATAATAAATAAAAAAATATTCAAACAAATATTCATATCTGGACTATAATTACCTATGTAATAACAAAAACGAACTAAATGAGTACAATAAAACGTACTAGTAGGTTCAAATCAATATTAATCTGCCTGCTTAGTTCACTACTAAAATTATCGACTTATTTTTTAAAGATTGAATTTTAATTGTTATTTCAGGAACAACGTAACATCAATGTATTAGAGAGGGAAAAGAAAAAAGTGAAATAGTATTTACATTGTTATTTTTGTTAATAGACCTGTTTTTTCGACCGCTATCTACACAAAAAGTGTCGAAAATAGTACAGTCTTCATGTAACCACATTTGGCACATAATGCAACGAAGTCAATCACACTTCCTCTTAGTTTTGTAGTAGTTTTCAGAACATTCCTTGCAAAGAACGTCTGCGTCACATGTGTGATCCAACTGTTCATTGTTATCATCTTGACTTGCATCTTTCTTCGCCTTCTTACTTTTTATTTTTCCCTTTTTCTCCTTTCGTGTAATAAACTTGATCCTGTTTGAACATTCATCAATGTCTAATGAACTGTCATGGGATCCTCCGCCTGATTCAAAATTAAATTTTCTCTTGGTAGTTTTGACATCTTATTTGTTAATTTTCTTAAATTTTTGGAATCAGTTCTCTAAATTTGCTTTAAGCGCATTCCTATTGTCAATAGAGGTTAAGAGTACTGCTGTTTTCTTAATTATGTGCTTTGCTCTCACCTGGCTAAATATCGGAATAGGAGAGATTTTATGTACGCGTTTGGTAGGTGATGGTGGTTTTACACTGCTAGTTCCAGGTTCTGCAGGCTGTAAATTGATTTGAGGTGTCTTGATTAGTACTTCACTTGATGAATTCGCCTCCTCTTGTGTCGTGTTTTCTGGTACGGGCATTTCACTATCCGCTAATGCAAAAAACAATTGATCTGGGAGAGCGTTGTTTTTAAAAGGGAAGATGCCAGTGACCTTAAAGCCCCTAGTAACGTTGCCAACAGTTGCCGATTTGTTCCAAGCATCGCAGATTAAAGACCCTACCTGATACCGAGTCAATTTGCGCCCAATTGACCGGTATAAACAACCCAAGTAAGTGTTCAGTAACATGAAATTCAGTAACATAATAAAATAAGACACGGATAGATACATTTCAATCTTATTTATCGCGGCATCCCGTACAAAAGAAACTGCTGCGTATATACCGGATCGCAGTGTGGCATGTATCCCATTTTGTACGGTACAGACGCCGCACATCATAGTTGCCTGCCCTCGCAAAGGAAAATGGCGTACACATGCACACAGTACTCTATACAGACTTTGCACTTAGTTTTGACTTCGAAATCATGCATGGATTTAGTAATTAGCTCATAAAAAGTATTTAAGCATAAGGTGCTTAAAAGTTTGGATAGTGAAATTATACGTTTACCTCAAAATAACGATTGTACAGCTAAAAGTAATAATCGAATTGGGATTCATGCTATAAACTGGTTAAAGAAATCTCATTGCGCACCTATATTGCTCGTCTGACTGTCATCTATCAATAATTACAATAAATACCAGGTGTGCGGCATCTATCCCGGATGCGGCGACTCTCCCGGAGTTACTATACTGTTTAGAATGACTCCAGGATATAACCACAAAGGACGTAAGAGTACCATTAGAAACCTGAATGAAACACTGTCGTAGAAGCTTAGGATGTTTTCATGAAGTTGATAGATAAAAATGAATTTTTTTGGTCGATCAAACAAAATTAACTATAATTAAGCATAAGCATTTTTACCGACACGCGAAATTTGTCAGTACCACCATTCAGCATTCCATGGAAGTACCACCATTCCATGGAAGTAACACCATTCAGCATTCCATGGAAGTACCAGCATTCCATGGAAGTACAACCATTCCATGGAAGTACCACCATTCCATGGAAGTACCACCATTCAGCATTCCATGGTAGTTAGTTAATTTTGCGTCCCATTTTGAAGCAACACGACGGCCATTTTAGAACGAACCTCGGCATTTTGAACTGCGGTCATACGAAGAGGATGGCAACTGAGTTGGCACCCCTCTCCAAGCTTCCGCATCATACCCAGCAGGAGGACGTTGCCGCGACTCAGATTTAATGCGCACCAGACCCACATACAAGGCGGATCTTTGGTGGAATCAGGTTTCGAACCTGGAACCCTCGGACCTCGAAGCCGGGCGTTCTTAGACTGTGGGAAACACCACCAAACCCACATTAGAAGTCAAGCACTGTTTCCTAAAACAGGTCTTCTGAAACCCTATAGTTCAGACCCCCAAGTCAGGGCGCGTGTTAGAACAATCTCATGCGTTATTGACCCCTGAAATGGTTTGTTTTCTCAGCTATCTGATTATATGACATCTTCTATTTTGGGAATGAGTTGCAATTTTAATTCAGTTGATAACCTAAAAATACAGTTGAAAATGTTTACGAATTCCATTGATTTTTGTACCGGATTATAGCGTCTGTGAATGACTTTTAGTTTTTAAAATCATGTTAACTCGATGCACGTACAGGCAAACCAGTTAAGGGTCAAGTCTGCCATGTGAATTGACTTTAGTATTACCACCGCAATGGCCACAAAAATTCTTTTCATATTCTTCAATGAAGCCAAAGAAAATCCATTTAACTAAAACAAAACATTTCGTTTAAGTTTTAAGCATAATTATCATACAAAGGATTTCTTGTTACTCATCACTAATACCCCAGTTCATACTCGTGTGTTAACATGTCGATGCACTGTGCCAGTTTACTTTTGGAAACCATTGCGCATCTCGCAGGAAGCAAAAAGATGCGGTGTCACAACATAGAGTAGGAAAATGTGCAGTTAAGATGATAGTTGACATGCGCAGTTACGTTTGTCTGCGACTCTGACGTCATGTGAATTGACTATTATTACTTTGTTTTGTAATTTTGAAATCCCTACAAAATTTGAGATGAAGTCAAAAAGCTTTAGAAAACTTAATCCACAACATTTATTGACGAAATAGCCGCTCTAATGCCTTCTTTATAAATTAAACCCTAAACCAAAATATCTGACGCAAACGATAAGATTTAAAACCCTCTTCTTCGAGGAAAGGAAGCCAACTCGGACACCGTCCATAACAAATGCAGTCTCGTCTATCCGGTGGAAGGGCTCGTAATTTGGAGAGAATATAAATTCGTCTCTCCATCGGCTTGTCCACGCCGCATGTTACATAGTTAATGAGAAAGGCTCTCGCCGAACAACTCTTTCCCCCGCCTCCCATTTGCACTCAGCGAGCCACCCTCTTGCCCCGTTCTCTTTATTCTCTGCTTTGTCGCAAATTTCACTCGCAACCGAAAAGTTTCCCTTCATTTTAACAGAGTATCCGAAAATAAAAGGGGCTTCGCCGATGCCTCCAGCCGTTTAATTGTAGGAAACGTGCATTGGTTTAAGCTGCCGTTTCGTAATTCATTGCAGCGATTCTTCAATTATGAATCCCGACCTTACAAGGGGTCGTTTTTCAGAATTTCTGGTCAAGAATGTTTTGACAATTCTAGATTTTGTCCGATGTTTCAAAATTGGTAAGAATGATTAAGAAGGCATTTAGGAGAACAATCAGCCCTTTAACTATCTGAAGTCCGATATTGCAGATTTTAATGTTTCCATCGTATTGCGTTATCTTGCTCGCATCTGGCAAGCAACAAAAGATAACAGCTTTCAAAAAATAAAGTCTACGTAGCAATACAATGAGCTCTGGGACTTCTCTCCGCTCTTCTGTAAAATGTTAAAATTGCTATTTAAGATAGTTTGCCACTGACGAAAAGAACTGCCTTGGCCGTGCATCATACGTACATCGAATTATCGCATATTTTCATTTGTAAGATAAAATTAAGTCATTGAAAATTTGGCTCAAAAATTCAATTTAAAATATCTGAAGACTTTAATGAATTAATACGATAATACACTCCTAAAACAGTAGTATAGTAGAAAGTAAAAAACTTAAAACTGTTAAGAGGTGAAGTTTATTCTAACGGGGAAAAAAAATTCCACTGATCATTCAAAATTGCTTTGTAATCTCACTTAAGTTAAAATTTTAAAACTTTTTTTTTTTTACCTTGCACTAATTTTAAAGGAAAACATTGCCCACTTCTCCGTGGTTTAGGAATGTGGAAATAGTTTTCTCTTGATTACTCCAGACAGCGACAATGGTGTACGTTAATATCGTTGCCCGGCTAGAGGATTCAAGACTATTCAAGGAGACCGGATAAGGATACGGTTAATCGGCTTGACGAAGCAATATCTCAGAAAATTGCCCAGCCAAGCCCTCCTTGACGAAGAAGGTATTGGATCCTTGACACGGATAGTCGTAATACCCCAATTAAAATCCATTATTCTCAATTCCAATAATTAATGTTGTTAGAACAAATTTTAACTTAAATTCTTTCATAACTTGAACACTCGGTCGAGATGAAGTCGCATTACATGCTAAATTTTTTGCCTATCTTTCCATTTATCTGTTATCAAAAGATTTTTACACATTCCCAACAGAACTTTATATTATATAATGAACACAAGTGTCATATTTACTATCTATAAGCTATACAAAGCTTGCGTTAAGGCATTGAAAGGCATTACGCAAGCATTCCAATATTTTCAGCGTATTTAACAAAAATACGTCACCTCTTCCTGAATAATCAACACTTTTTTTATTTCTTATGTTAGCTCTGAATTCAATATGCCACTCTAAAAAAACTCGAAAGTGCTAAAAAAAATCTAATGAACTTTCTTTGTGCATCGATATTCTTTTAATGTTGTAGTTGCTTTTCTGTAACAATCAGCTTTGTAAGGGATGGGATAGAAGCTACTGACGCACTAAACACATTTTCATGCCATAAGCATAAGATGATACATTTTTAAAAATATATTTTTTTAGAATTATCATTCCATTTTTCGACGTCTTTCCCATCAGTACAAAAAGCAATTGACTTATAGTCAAGTGCATGCCTAATAATCTCAAGAATTGCCATAGCGCTGTGGCGGGCATTACAGAAACATAAATCGTACTTTAATCCGATTGTAATATGCGAGTGCTATTAAGAAGCTTTTATTTTTGATCTTAAGTACCATCAATATCAAAAATCTTCCAAATATCAGTTATGGAAAATGTGATAGGGGTGGTTTTTCCGCAACATAATAAAGCATGATTTGTATTTACCTGCTGAGAAATCTAGGAGAATGTGACCAATGGAAAATAAAGTTTTATTAAATCCTCTGGCTTACACCTGATGTTTACAAAATAGCAGACCAAATTTTCGCAATATTTTCGCCTTTGTGCGAGTTCTGATTTAGAATAAGTATAGTTTCCTTGCAATTCCTTTCACTTTTTTTCAAGACTAGCCTTAATGTAATACTCAGTTCAAGGGGAAAAAAAGAAACTGTTAATAACATTAAATAACTAATAGCTAAAATAATAAGCTAAATCTGAGCATTTTAACCCATTTTAATCCTTGTGTTGCTTTCATTTGCTTTCTTTCATAAATAATAATATCTCTATCACATCTTCTTTGCAAACAAATGCATTTAAGTCCAGTTAATATTTTACATGTATTCTTTCTGAACTCCATCTCATACAATAAAGTACCTCACTCGTCCGTCGAATTGCAGAATTTTTGATAGTTATAACTATAGTTACGTCAAAGTAACAATTTAAAAACAGTGCCTTTTGGGCTCTTATACGATTTAAATAATAGATATTTCAAATTAGATTTGTCATAAAATAAGAAGGTTTAAACATCCAATAGTTCATTACTGTTGTGTGTTTACAGTCAGTATTTTCAAATAATTTACAATATATAAATCTTCATTTTCTTCTGCTGCTCAATTTGCCTTCCCATTTATTTCCATTAAACTCAACACCCATTTGATAAAATTACAAGCAAACTCTAAACACACAAGGCGCAATTTGTACTTCTCCCCCTTGTCACCTGGATTCGCTTTTCGTAATAGGGCGACTCCTCCCTCCTCATTTACGCATCTTGCCGGCATTTCCTAGTTTGCATACAAAGGAGAATTTCTCTTGCATCCAACTCCCCCAGAGGGGTGCTCCCCCAAGATTCGGGGGGGGGGGGAGCCGGAGCAAAACTGAAAGAGAGGGGCAGATCTCTCGCGCGCTCTCTGCAGCCGAGTGGCCGGGTAAAATAAGTGAAACCGTAAATTAAGCGGGCCGTGAAATTAGCTTATTTGCCCCGTGGTGCGTGTGAAGTTGGCATTGTACCGTGTTATTTGATCGTGTCAAAAAGGAAGTGGGATTGAGATCAAGTTCGGTGCGTCCGAGTATGATGAATGGTTTGTCTTTTTAAAGAAGATTTCAAATGGCTTCCAAGTGTGCGATAGGATGGTGCTGTTGTAGATGGGAATTTGAAGTAGTTAAAAATTTTGATCCTTTTGCTGTCAGAAGTTGTGGTTTAGGAATTTAAATTTATTAATGTAACATGGGATTTAGGTTCTTGCGAAAAAATTCTTTGCTAAATCGAGCAGACATAAGCAAATCAGGAAAGTAATCAACCTTGAGAAACAATTTGGAAAAACTAGTATGGAATTGTAAATGTTCTGAAGGGTATAATGTCGAGTATGATGAATGGTTTGTCTTCTTAAAGAATATTTCAAATGGCTTCCACAATAATTTCACAGAGTATTATAATGGTTACAGAACAGATAAATCACAAGCTACCACAGACCCCGGCTACATGCGATAAACTTGTGATTTATCTATTCTGTAAACGTTATACTACTCTGTGTAAATATTGTATTAAAGAGATTGATAATTAAATTACATATTAACATGAAATAATTACATATTAATACATTTTATCATTTTATCCTGACGTTTTCATGAAAAATCTACGCCGCGGACCCGAACTGCGCCTTTCTTATGTTTTATTTAGAGTAGCTTCTGATGACACAATCTGTTGACAGTATATAGAATTACATTTCGCGTATGCACAGTAAAACATTATTCACTGCAAATGTTCAGATTTTCTGTAATATTCAAATTTTTGAATTCAAATTTTAATACAATGTTTCTTTTACGTATTGTCAAGTATTCTGTAAGTTTCGTACAATTCGAAAGAAAACTCTGCATGTTATAATAAAAAAATATTCGGAGTTTGAAAGTTTCAATTTAATACCGATTTTTACTTAAATTCTTATAAATATTTTTATTGTCTTACTTTGAGTCCTAGTAATACTCCTCAAGCTCTTTAAAATGACACCACAATCAACCTCCTAGCTAAACGTGTTTCCACGCTACACTTATTTATAGACTATAAAGCTAATTCATAACAATCACGCGCATGCGCCTACACTTGTAGGATGACGTCACAGGCAAAACATATACTGTGCTACAAACTGTTACAGATATGATCTATCCGTTGTGGGGTCAACCATTCTTTTCACATTATTAGTCTCGTAGTTATTAGCGATTCAAATCTGACGGCATTTTTTCACACAAGAAAGTTAGACCGACTATCACTATAACGAGCGGAAAGACGTTTTCACGTTATAAAGAGAGTCTACTAATTATGAAATGAACCTAGAAGAAAATCATACAAATCATTGAAAAGCTATATATATAAATGAATCAAATATGTAAAACTGCTGCTTAAGACTAAAATAAAACTTATAAACCTTTCCTACGATTGCAGTTGCAGAGACATTTTCATCGTATTATAATTTCAGTATTTTCTTCATTTTAAATTTTCATCTATATTTCGTTAAAACTACTCTCATCTGTCATTTTTCCCTTCACGGTTTCCATAATTATGTTACTACTTTTTTGCGTTACATTTTCATCCAGATAACTTTTTATAATCTATGTGTTAAATCGCTACATGGGATTACTTTGATTTAATTATATGCTTTTTTTCATCCAGAATCCATTTTGGTAAATTGTACAATATGCAATCAAAAAGTTATGTCAATTAATTTCTAAGTTATTTCTTACAACTAATAAGTTTTTAAATTTCGCAGGATAAAAGGAGACAATTTCTTTTCCAATGCATCTGAAAAAGAAACACTTAAATTCATCAACATTTTTTCAGATGAGTCTGATAAAATTATGATAATTTAATAAATGAACATGGGAAAAGAAATTAATAATTACTTCTTGAAATCGGAAAACATAAACGAACATTCCCAAATTATCAACAATTTAATGAGAATCAGAAAAGAACAAAGTTCAAATATTTTGACAATTTTAACAGGTTTGATGGATGAATATTAAATCCGGAAATAAATGAAAATAATGAGCCAAAGGCTTTTAACCTTACGAAAAAATTTAAAATACGATTCAAAACACAAAAGGAATGTGAAATTTAAAATTTGAATATTTAAAATAATATAAAGTATAATATTGTTATAATAACTATGAAATAATAGGCGTGCAACAGTATTAAGGCTACGCAGGCCAATATCGAAAATTGTGAGAGCACATCATATGTATTTAGGTTTGATATTGAGAGTTTTGACGATTTCACCGCTGTACAGCTAGTCTAGTTCAAGCAACCATATTGCTAATTTAATAATCTGAACTCCATTTATTAAAACTTATTCGATCGATAGAATATTTATGCAAAAAGCCATTCTTGCATTACCGACTTCAACGGATTCTGAAAAAGAGCTAATTCTAATTTTTCAAAACACAAATCACCCATTTCGTGCTGCTATGTCTTTACTAGAAAAACTTATACCGAGTTAACATCGCTTTACCTACAACTAATACGAGAGATACGATTTTAAAGAGAATTTGCGGATAGAGTCACGCAATAATTTTCCTGTATTTCAAAGACTGTTACATAGAATAAAGATATTGGAGGATATCATAGCTTCAAAATTTACATGTGTTACAGAAAAATACCATGAAACATGGAGATCTGGGATTTATTTTGGAAACTAAATTACGAGCGGCTGAATGCTGCAGCTATTAAATCTAAATACTGAATTTTGCGTATTTTTTTAAAGAATTTATCGAAATATGACAAGAGTTAATAATAGAGCGTTTCTTGATTGTAAATTGCTCCCGTCATATATTTCAAAGTCTAAAGTTTTTGTATTCTCCTAATTTACTTCTTACAAGTTCAAACGCATTACCTTCTTTAAACATACACAAAGCTTAAAAAAATTGATCAAATTATATAAAGAAGGATTTAAAAACCTCTAAGATAAAATGACTAGAAAAAGATTTTAATTGAATCGTTAACAGTTTATGGCATTTACAACGAGGAAAAACGTTTTTTTTTTTTTTTTTTTTTGGCAGCTTCCATATGAATATATTTCGAATATAATAATTCAAGAATAGTTTATGTACGTAGAATGCAAGAAGGAAATTTTTGCCTGCCTACATAAATACGATTCTGTAAAGCACCACTAAATTATCGAATAACTTCAAATCATTTACCAGATATATTTTAATATCCTACACCGTAAGTAATATTCCTAAATAGAATAAATTAAGCAGGAAAGTATTTCATGAATTTATGTTATGGAAGAAATCCGGTCAGCTTCCTTCATTGAAAATGCAGTATCATAAAGTTATCTTTGCCCTTACATTTATTCTTCTCTTAATTTAGAAAAAAAATGAAATTTCAAAACATTTCATTTAGAAAGGTGAAAAAAGATTGAAAGGTTGCTTAGAAAACAAGTTAAAAGACTGTACTCTTACTTTATCAATAATAACTGACCAAATACTGTTGTTAAATGAATTGATAATTAATTGTAAAAGTATTTTTAAAATGTCTGACCAATTCTGCTAGTGATTTTTCAGATCTCTGTCACACATTTTTCTTCCAAACCCGCCATTCCCATCTCTCCCAGCCAAACAGACAGGTGCCATATTTAAATGCCTAAAAACAAATGACGCTGCGGCGAAAAAGATTTATCATCTCAGCCACAAATGAGAGAAAAACACAATTCATACGCAACAACTCCTCTTATTTATCACCACGCCAGCGAATTTAAAATTCCAATTATTTATGCACCTAAAATAATAAGCCATTTGCGTCATCGTTTTTAAAAAATGAATGAAAGGCCCCCCCAAACGATGAAGATGCACAATTATTCACATCTGCATTTCTCTATGCCACAAACAAACCCCATAAATTATTGCCTTGAGAACGAGAGAGAATCACATCTGCAGAGAATACAGACGCAGAAAATATTTTTGATTAATACCCCATCTTTTCCAGGAAAATTCCGTGCGGTTCTTTCCGGGGGACATTAATCTCTAATTGTTTTCGGGAAAACGCGTAACACTTTTCACTTCGCATCACTCCATCAGGCGCCCCCCCCCCCCCCCATTTGTAGGTAGGTACGTAGGCAGGTAATAAACCTGCAACTCCCAAAAATCCTCTTCAGGCAGTTAAAATTTGGGAAGCCCGCAACTACCTGCTAAAATAAATTGCCCCCTGCCGATTCAAATCTCGGCCATTTAGAAGCATTTTCCAATTCATTAAGATTAAAAAGGGCGAAGCACACTTAATTCAATTTTCGACCTGGTGTGTGCGTTATATCCCCCTTATTTCCCACGCCGATGCCTGCTCGTGAAGAATCCTAGTGGTGTGGTAGGGGGGTCGAGCTCTTTTCAAGAATTAAATTATTTGGAAAATAAACTGGATTCCCCTCCATATGCTGCAGTCTCATAGTCTTGGTCTTTGGAGCGGATTCTCTTAGACCCACCCCTACCATCTCTGCATTCTGATTAGCATAACCCGCGCCTGTTACCAATTAATCATCCCTTTGGTGGTGGATTCTTCTGAGGTGTTCCCTGTCATTTATGGGTGATGTAAAAATTGTGTCACTGACGCTGTGTTCGCTAGGGTGTGCAGTTTGTTCGTGATCTGAAATCGTTCATATTGTTATTATAAGATGAAAAATCCCTATGATAATGATTCCTATAATGTGATTCATATTCAATAACCAGAATTATCAGTCATTTTACAGTTATTATCATTTGTATTTCGTCAATATAAATTTTTCAACTGCAATGTCTTCAGGAGCAATCTTATGTTTGGTTACATTAAATTTAAGGAAATGTATTCCATAAGTACTACAGAAAGCTAAATTAACTCCATTTAAGAAAATTGTATTTCAAATATAGCAAATCAGTAAACAAAAGTTCAATTTTTATGAAACAAATAATAATGATTTAAGAATGTTAAGAAGACTGTTTAAACATATTTATGTAAGTATCTACAAAAAACGTTTGAGATATTCAAATTTCAGCACAGAACAGTGCTTGCTGTTAAAGAATAGGAGAAGTGAAAAAAATACTGCCTTCGCATCGATTTAAATATTTAGTTAATTAACTTTAATCTAAAATGAGAAAATTTGGTAGTTTTCCATTTGTTATCTTTATTTAATGTTAGAAAAAGTATGAAACGGTTGAAAATGTTTTCTAATAAAACAGTTTTTGATATTATTCGTGATCAACAATTACATAAATACTTTTAAAGTATGAATTCATTTTTGTTTTGCTTTTAGACTAAATTAGACTATGAACTAATATATAGCAAAAGAAATTTATTTTCCGCCTTGTTTATAAGAGTTTTAAACAGAAATTTCATGTGTATAAAGAAGGGCGTCAAATTGGTTATTGATTCTGTAATCCAAAAATTAAAATTAAAAAATAGTGGAATTTTAAACTCTTAACTAATAATATTGCTCTTTGTATCTTCCTTGAAATCTTATTACCGTAAAAAATTTTAAAAATGTCACTTATTAAGTGAAAAAATTGAATTAAAATTATATGTCTCACAGCATTATGAAAAATATTAATTCTGTATATCGTTGAAAATCTCTTTATTAACTAAATTATTTCCGATAAAGTTTCTAAAAATGTATAAAGACATTAAATCTCACACAGTTAAGAAAAAAAGTATTTATTTTTAATGAACTGACAGAACTGTAACATGAAAAACAGAACTGTGAAGTAAATTTAATATGACATTTTAACAATGAATTTTTTTTTAATGAAGAGCTAGTTTTATTTTAACAAAGCAAATGGAAAAATCTCTTGTGGAAAACATTAATCAAAGAAAAGCATAACCTAAATTCTTCCTCTTGTAAGTTTGGATGTGGGCCCTCCAATCGGGCGTCCGCTTCTGGAAAACTAAATTATTCAATTATACACTTTCACGCGTTTTCTCGCGAGTTGCCGGGAAGGCACGCGATTTTGCTATTTCAAGCCGAGCTCCGCCGTGAAAAGTATTACCACATGCAAATGCGCTGCGTTTTTGTTCTGAGCAGCGAATCAGAGTTTTGCTGCGGAGCAAACTGCGTTCCGTCCGGCGTTAACATATTAATAGGTGTTTTCATTAACATGTTTGCCTCCCCCGCTCTGATGATTCTCTTGCCGCTCGCGGCTGCTTTTATGTATTCATGAAATTTCGGGCTTGAATTTTTACTGCTTTCGTTAAATCATCGGGGAAGGAGATTTTTGTATCCAGAATGAAGAATTTGTTGTAAAAGTTTTAAAAAGCTTTCGTGGGAATTTAAGGTGGGCCGCTGAAATGAATGAACCTTTAAATTTCGGAAGAATTTCGTATAATTGCACGAATCTTCCCAAGTAAGAAGTTTTGAGTAGAAAGTTTGATTGATTCGGTAGAGGAATATATTTTTTTTTCTGCGAAGAATGCGAAATTTTTTCAAGGATTAATCTTGTCAGCAACACAACTTTTCTGAGGAAATAAATTTGAAAGTTAAACGAATTAATTTGTTGATATTTTTCTTCTTAACAATATGCTTGTTGTTTTGCAATCTTATGTACCTTAGTTTAACATTTAATATTTGATTTAGAACATAGCTTTTCATACTTTATTTTCAGTCAAAAGAAAAAGAAAAACCCACGTCAACCATATTTAGGTATGAAAGCTAGTCCGCAAACGTTTACATAAACATAGGAAAGCATAATATACACAAGAGTTAACCACTATTAAATAAACAGACATTTGTTTAACCTAGTTATACAAATTTAATGAAAAAAATAACCAAGCTAAGCAACAACTATTAAAATTAACTTCATTAATTTCAACTTGTTCAGATAGCAAAGGCCCAACTCCACAGACTCAAACGCACAGCACAAATCTTGTGTCAAATCACGATCTTCTTATTCTATAGCCAAAACTCTGCCACTCAAGCCATCGAAATCTTGACCTTTTGAAAATATTTGTATTTTTTCGTCTTATTTAGGTAATTTTCTGTAACTATCGTAACATTCTCTTAAAATAATTGGAATCATGAAACAGGTTTCTAAAAATAACACACACACACACATATTATAATCTTAAAAATGTTTCGATTCGTCCAAAAATGCAGCATATATACAGCTTGGGAAAATTCGAAAACCTGCATCTTTAATTCAATTACGCCAGTCTTAAATGTTTTTGCATGTAGCAATCTAGATCCTTCCGTGTCTTATTTTATATAATTCAAATTAAAATTTACAGTACTACATTTAACATTATATTATACTAGAAGATTTTTCCCCGTCTAGCTCGCCAACAATATCTCAGATTTGATTATCATCGATTAAGCAAGAAAAGTTGTAGTAGTAAATCTCTTGCCCATTGGCAAAGTGCTTAAGAAATAAAAAAAAAGCATGAAACATAGAACTGATGAATCAATTGACACAAACTTTTCGTTTTGTTAATAACTTTATTTTTAAAATTACCTTCGCTTCGCCCGAGTAAAAATAATGTACAATCCACTAAAAGAAAAGGAAATGCATTACCAAATACAAAATAAAAAAATATGCTAAATTGATCAATGCAAATCTTTCAGTAAAGGGAGACTTTCAGTGTTTCCCAACACTCAGAGAAAAAAAAGCATACACAAAATAAACAAACAAAAATCCTGAAAGATTACATTGGGAACATAAATTGATTCTGGTATAACTCCTATTTCATATTAAATCGTCACAGAAACAAAACAATATCCTGTGTGTATGCTAATTTGTAGACAGACCGTCGGAATCTCAATGGCACTTAGCCAAAGCACGTGACCGTTACCGATTTCGGAGAATAATTCTATTATATATATAGATATATATATATATATAGTAAATACTGTCTTTAGCAGATAAAAAGTCAAAGCCTTAAGTTCTAAAACTAATAACCAAACTTTGAAAATTTTGCAAAAACCTTAATTTTAACCATAATCTAATTAATTTAAACCAATTATAGTAATATAAGAAAACTAACAATTGAACATATGAAAATAATCACATTGAGACTTAAAATAAAATTTGTGCATATAAATATATAACTAATACTACTATATATATTAATGATATCAATTTTTGTGGGCGTGTAAAATATTGAATTTTTCTCTGTACTTCTGTCATCATCAAATAAACCATTATAGAACACGAGCCCTCTTAATTGATAATTAGAATTAAATAATGCTAGAAATTTTATATTAGAAAATAAACAAAATTATTACAAAATTGCCATTTTATGTCTGTTTTTTTTAGTTTTTTGATAATTCATACAAATATAATTTATGAAATTTATTTTTTTTACAGATGGCTACATTGGTCAGTTAAGGAATCTTTTCCTAATATTTTGATTATTTCATCAACAGATCCTGTAATTATTGAGCTTATATAGTTTTTGCATATTTATAATTCCATTTTTCTAATCATTCTGTATAAATCCAAAACTATTTAGCTCCTTGAAATGAAATAAATTTTTGGTGATGCAACATTATAATAAATACATCGAATTATTTTAATATCGACATGAAATTAAAATAAGTAATTCGAGCATAATAAAAAAATCATTTTTCTTTTAATGCCTGCGACAGAAAATTAAAGTTTGTTGCTTATATCACTGAATATCATTTCTATTCGTGATGCAAGAGCTATATGTTCAAAAATATTAGTAAATTTTTCATCTATTATAAAATATTAATAATCAAAAGTAATTATACATTTTAATACAAATTAACTTTTATGGAATAATTCATTCATTTTGAGGTAGGAATGTGTACGAATGATTCTTTTATTTCTAAACCATCGTGGCACTTTCACACTTTTGCACACTAACTTTTTTATATACTCAGCTTAAAACTGTAACTTGATGTTCAAATGCCAATTTAAAATATTCAAATTTCAGGTTTTATTTCTCATTTCGATAACCAACAAAAATTTTGCATTCTATTCAAAATTCGGTTATTATTGTATAACTTGTTCTAATCTTATTAAATAATTTTCGGTGTCTTACTTACAATTACAGAACTATGTAATGAACTTGGATTTCAATCTTGTGAACAGAATTCTCCCTTCCAAGCAATATAATATATTGATTCTTTAAGAACCTTCCAGGCACTGAGCTTATTACATTATAAAAATTATTCTGTGGTTTTGTAGCGAAATTTCAATCTTCAGTCTTGTATATCAAATACTAGCACGGCTTTATTAATTATTTTTAGATGTTTTGCTTCTCGAGGTGCAAAGTGAGCTTGAAATTTGAAGGATTTGAATTGATTCACATTTCAAGCTGGCAAATTATAAATTTTAATGCACGACTAAAAAACTTTCTTTTGTATATAGCCAAAATAAATTATTTTTGATATAAAGAGCGGTTATTTTTTTTAATTTGATGCTGCAGTGTTTTTATGTTTTAGACTTCTAAGGAAAAATATTTCGAGAATATTTTCTTTCCTGATCTACTGAGTATCATCTCCTGCCGGTATTCCTCAAAATGAAAGACAAAATAAAGCTGTTCATTCGCGACTTTTTTTTAATATTCCAATTAGAACTGGGGATTTAAAGAAAAAAATTAATAACTGTTTGCATTTAAAAAAGCAAAGACTTCAAAACAAACTCAATAATTGTAACCCTGTTATCGAGTATTGGTTGCAGATATCAACCGAAAACTTTCACCAGCCTTCTTATAGTCAGTTTCTTCTTGGGGATAAACTCCTACATACATAACAATATGACTGTGAAGCATTCTTTAAACATCTTTCTAATTGGACTTTCATGCTTTAAAGTCAAACGCTTCAGAGTTATTAAATCAGCATCTTTTCCATTCACTATACAGTAGAGTCTCGATAATTCGAGGTGGAAGGGACCGGGCCTACTTCGAACTATCGAAAATTCGAATTATAGAATATCATAAAATTTAATAAATAAATAAATGGAAATAAAAGCAATTTTTAAATTTCAGTGTAGTATATTTAAATGAAAAATGTACGTACAAATTATTACATTACTGCTGATAGCAACAGGTTAGTTAAATCTTAAAATAATTGTCACTTTTTTTTTTTGTTTAAAAACATTGCTCCTATAAATCGATCTTATATATATCCCGTTTTCTTTGGGAGGGGGCATTTCTGCAGGTGGCTTCGGGGTGCGCAGTGGACATATGACCCGTCTAACAACAATAAAAACCAGATATAGTAATTCTTTCACGTTTTGTTTATGTGTTGGTCATTATTTGGGAGCTAAACTGAATTTTTTCACTAATTCGGATTTATGGAAAACTCGAACAATTGAGACTCGAATTATCGAGACTCTACTGTACTGGTCATCTTCTCATATGTTTACCATTTAGATTTTTTAAGAACCATTGGATTTTATTCTGAAGTTTAGATCATTTAGCCCATTTATTTTTCAGGTTAACCCTTTCACAACAAGTAGTTACTGAAATTTGAATTTTAGTCTTAAACTTTCCGCATTTTATTTACCGTTGTTACTTTGTATCATTATATTTGAATTTTAGTCAGCTATGTTTGGCGCAGCACAGCCATAATGGCCCTTGAGCCGTAAATTCATGCTCAAAATGAAAGATAATTGTGTTATAGAAATATTATTCAACTTTACCTATTATAACATGAAATTTCAGAATTTTAAAATTTAGCATTAAACTTTCACCACTTTATTTACCAGTATTTCCTAACAACGTCATTCTAGATCTTTATTGATTTACGTTTGGGTTAGAATGGCCACATAATGCGCTATAAACTCATGCTCAAAATGAAAGCTAAATGTGAAAGACATATTGTTTTAATGTAATTCTACCTTTAAAGAGCTAAAATAATAGTTTTATTACGAAAAATACTCACCGATTTCACAACTCTCTCTCGCTTTATTGTCCCCCGACCCCCCACTACTTTACAATTGTTCGTAATTCCCATCCCGCCATCGCGTGACCCCCAACTTCCCATGGGCCAACATTTGGCACTTTAAACTCTATTTACGAGCTTTTACACCACGAATGATTCCATCATTCTGGAGAGGGTATAGAGATTAATCAAAAACTTACACTCAAAAACCCAGGTGGAAATTTACCCCCGCGAAGCTGAAGCGTAGTAAAACCTAGGGTTTTGCGTGTGTCCTCCAGTCCACTTTTCTCTAACGCGTTTAACGCTTTTTCATTTCGATGAAGCCAAATGGGGGGGATGAGTCCGCAGAAAATGTAATTCATATCGAAAAATTACGTGCCGTAGCGTGACAATTTTAGGAAGAAATATAGCGTGGGTTTTCCGCTGTAAATTTTTTTAGCGTGGAAGTGTTCAGTGTTCCTTGGTTGCGTGGTTCCTTTAACTGTGTGCCAGACATCAATGCTGGTCGTGTTAGAGGTAAGACGAAAAAGTTAATGATGAAGATGACGAAGATTTAAAAAAAAATGTGGATGGGAATGAAATTTAATTCTTTTTTCCTTCCTTGTCTCTTTGAATTAAAGCGAACTATTTCTCGAAATTAGCTGTAATGTGAAACTTGCCAAGTTTTTCTGGAATGGCACTTAATAGTCTTTCTGTATGTTATCGAAATTTTTGTAAGTTTTGTGAAGTCTAATTGAATGAATGTCACATTTTTGAAATCTGATAACGTTCCAAAAAAATTTCTCATTTGATTACTTTAAGAGGAAAAGGTTAATCTAAGAATTAAAGAATTCATTTGAAAAGTTTTTTTTATAATAATATCCAAAATAAAATTAAAATCACTTAAAAAATTAGATAAATTATATTTGGAGTAAAACCCCAATACTCTTTGTATCAGAGAACTTTTGAATCAGTAATTAGAGAACTTTATATTTAGTATTAGATTAGAATTATATATAGAATTTTTGAATAAGCTTTTTTCTTTAACTGAATACTCAATAGAACCCAATTATGACTCCTAAAATGAAAAATTATAGGTATGATAAACATATACTTCAGTCAATGATAAACGTATACCAGAAAATAATTCACAGATTTTCTGAAGCCATATTCTATAGTCTCATCTCATTAAAAAGCAATTGTTTAAGTGATGAGATTCTTAAATATCCAAGTAAAAAAAGTAGTGTTAGGGATTCATCTCATTTTTGAAAATCCTCAAATGAAATTCCGCATATATTCCGTCCGTAGAAAGATCAAAGAAAGCATGCGAGTTATTCTACAGTAAAATATATCGCAGAAATTAACTGAAAAGAATGTTAGTAAACTGCTTCAGAAGGTCATGATGTGGTTTCAAAATAGTACATCTATTTCAAATCATGTAACATTAATAGACAGCGATTGTAAAATTCGTATTTAATTAAGATTTCTTGGATTTTAATTTTATTGAAAATTTATTTTCAGTTTTAACTTGGTTATTGATTTCTGCTATTATTAATCAGTTTCACATAATTTTGGTTTACTATTTCTGAAAAAAATAAATAGTTGAAATATGAGAAAATATGCTGCACAGCTTCAGAAGTATTTTAACCTTCAGAGATATTTTTCACATCAAATAAAAAAAATCTGTATATCTCAATTTTCTTCAATCTCCATATTTCCCAAAATTTGGATTGCTGTTTTGTTTTCCTAACTCAGAAAATTATTTTTAAATATGAGCAAGTATGCCTTCGAACTTCAAAACTATTTCCACCTCCAGCCACATTTTTTTGCATGAAATAAAACAAAATCTGTATATCTCCATTTTCTTAAACAATCTCCATATTTTCCCAAAATAGAACAAAGTAATAAACTGAAACGAACGACGCCCGAGAGTGACACAGAATTACTCCGCAAAGTAACGGTCTTCAGGAAATTCAAACGGACAACAAACAATTTCGAAAACATGCATTACAGGCAGACACGTCCCACTTTTCACATCTTTCACAAGCCACGAGTCATCTCCATTTGAATGCTATCTCTCTCTGCCATCTTGCAAAGTTCGGGAAAGGCACTTCTGGCAGCGCGAAACACTGCTGTGCTTCAGACCCTGATCCATCTTCCTTTTGAAGGCAACACAAAAGGATGTTTTCTGCTTCCAAATCAAAATCACCTTCTGGTTTGTCACACCATTCAGGCTCAAAGATTCAAACGCGTAGACCGGAAGAACGCTGACTGGGAGTCAGTGTTCTTTTCTGTGGGAGTCGATAATTGATACCAATAAATCAAAAAAATCTTTTAATGTCATTGTAAGTCGATTTTATAGATTTTGATACGATCATGTTTTTTCCACCAAAGCAGATGTGTTTGGCCTTCACGCCCTGATTTTCCGAGAGATAAATTTAGAGCGTATATTTCATACGAGAATATTTTGTCATAAATGTTTGCTTTTATGTACTGAAGTTTTACAATACAAATTTAAATTTCTTTATAGCAATCAGAACACTAAACTGGAAAGTGAAGTAATTTATCATCGAATTCGCCTTTTAATCTTCAAGATTTGCCCAGTTAATATTTTTAACTTGAAATTAACGCTACATTTAAGTCACAGGTTGTTCGTAAAAATTCTGTATTAACCCTTAAAGTCCCAAAGTTGCCTTTAAGCAACATACCCAATTTTGTCTTCTAAAATCTTAAGAATAAGACTGAAGCTCTAATGTCTGTTGTGGCCAAAAGGATACATAATGAAATTTTTATTAAATTAATTTACAGCATACAGATGATAGCCTGAGTCCTGACAAAAAATATAAATAAATTGATGTTTTTCACTTGAGGCTGTACCTTTTTAGCTTTGTTTGTACGCTTGACAATGCCATATTTTATTCTAAATGTTGAAAAAGATTCCTTATCCGTATAATTATTTATTAGAATTCATCTGTGATTGACATTATAGAATTTTACCAAGGAAATTTTTTTCTGAAATAAAACCCAGTGTTGCCAGTTGGTAACAAACTGTTTTTCAGCCATAAACAGTACTTAAAACAAAATAGGATTTTTAAAGTATTTTTGCCTTGTTTTATTCGAGAAATGAAAGTCAAAAAGTATTTTGAAATCAATTTTTTTTTAAAAATCGGGCTTTTAAGGATTAAAATCCCGGAGATATGGAAAGGTCAGACACTACTTAGTCTCTTCAGATGTAGAAAATTGGAACATCATAATTATTTCAATCATTCTAAAGTTTTATAATTACAAAAAACTCTTGAAACACTTGTTTCCTTAGTTCATATGCTTCTAAGAAATAAAACAAGATCAGATTAAAGAACCTGCATGTTATACAAGATTTTTTAAGGCAACTTAACTTTTTAATTTTACGTTTACGACGTATATATATATAGAAAGCATCGTAATAGTAAAAAAAAGTTCGGCATTGGTATTAAGATAAATTTCAGCATTTTAGAGTACCCTTCTCCGAGTCCGAAAGCACCATTTTTCGAATTAACCTGCGTATTTTATTTAAAAATCACTATTGAGATTCAACGTTTGCAAATGTGTTCAAAAATACCGTTGAGCCAAGCGAGTTGATACTTATAGCAAAGCTTTATTAGTATAATATTATCCAACGCTATAAAAGTAAGTAAACACATTAGCCTGTGAAAATCTCAAGATACAGCAGAAAATAGGCTTGCTTACGGAAATCCCGTGATACGCAATCAGAGGGTTAAACCTGTACTTGTCTTTGTTATGTGAACGCGAAGCTCAAAAACCTAGGTAGATGAACTTTAGCATGGGGTCTCTATACAAAAATCGTAGACCAGAATAAAATTTTGGAGACAAAATTGCCAATAGGAAGATCTCTCCACTCGCTATTCTATTAGATGTTACCATCTCTCAGCAAACCTTCATTAATTTGGCTTAACCAAAAAAGAATCTTATTGAATTGTCTCCACTTTCAGAGTTTAAACAAATTGAAAAGGTGTTAAATTTTAAATGTTAATTATTTTTTAATAAATGGTGCTAGAAATTTGAAATACAAATAAAATGCAATTTTTGCTACACTTAATAAGCACCTACCTTTTCAGGCACCTAAAAATGAATAGCCGTTAGTGAAAGCAGCTGAAAATAAGAAACCATGCGTTGTGAAAACAAATAGAGAGATTGAATCAAAACCAAAATTTTAAATTGAAATCTTTTTATTTAATAATCGTTTAAATTAAAAATTACTGCCATATTTAACAAATAGATATATACTAATTATGATGCACGCAATAAAACAGAGAGAACAATGTACATGTAATTATGCATGAGAACAACAAAAAGAAATCATAGCTGCAGACTATGTAATTGAAAATATACCAAGAAATTGATAGAAAAATAGAGAATTCTCTGTCGCATAATATATTTAGCGTTCATTGCTGGGCAAGATCTTGTTCTTGCTGTATAAAAGAAAAATTTTTTTCTTTACTTTGCGCTAATCTAGAGATCTCGGAATGACAAGATGGAAATTTTCATTTATTGACGAAAAAACAGTGTTCACTTGCCACACAAATTCACCATTTGGTTCGGTGAAAAATCACTTCCAAAATTGCTGTTGTAGAAATTGGTATCAATGAATAAAATTGTAGATTTTTTAACTAAGCGAATACCGTTGAATCAGAGGATTGCTCTGTTACACATTCTGCATACCACTGTAATAACGTCGTTCAGGTGTGGTCCAGGATCACGAAAAAAAGTCGCTTCGGTCAACGCTTCATCTTCTTTCTAAAATTTTGCTTTTTGAAGATGTATTTGCTTTTTATCCTTGGTAGATCGTTTTATAACATCTCACCCATTCTCTTATAGATCTGTTAGCACGTCTGAGAGGCCGAGAACCGAGGAAAAATTCCCGTCGGTCTCGAGCCTCTAGGATGTGAGCACTCAGAACAGAAACTTCAAACAAAAAAAAACAAAGGAATACTTCCAGCCAGGTGACGCTACACTGTTAACTCGCAAAAACCTCCGCCGTACAAAATGGCGAGCAAATAGTTCCGTTAAATAAAATAATTTATAATTTAATAAACCCTGAAACATTAAAGGAAATGACATAAAATGTTAAAGCAATTAATATTTAAGTTGATTACTAGAAACATTAAGATATTTAATAAAACTGTAAAAAATACCGTTGAAATTTTAAAAGTTGCCAAAGATGCCACAAGATAGGAACGAAACTTTGGTGGCGAAAATTTAAATTAATTAAAGTTACTGGTAAAGCCGAAAAATGATGTAGTTGCATTTTTTTGCAATCTAACAAAAGGTTAAATTAGTTGCCATGTTTCCATTTGAGCTTGAACTTCATATTGAAATTTCATTTGCCTCCCCTGTATCAATTTCATTGTCACTGAAGAAAATAACATTACCATAGAAAAAATCTTTCTTTTATAGAGTTTTAAATGCCTCACCATGAGATTACAGTTAAACAATATTATAGGAGCCATTACAACCAGAATTCTAATAGAGGAAAAATAAAATGCAATTCGATGGGGGGAATCTGCCTTTAGAAATCCCATGGGATTGCTTATTCTCGTCTCTCCTCAGTAGTAATATATTAGCATTCCATATTTATTATAAAATTCACTAAAAGAATGAAAGCTTTCCATAGATGAGAATTTGCGGCGCGAAAAATACCCCAAGTGCAAGGGGGAAATATGCTTCAGGTACAGATTAGTCCCTCCCGTTGGAAGAAAGTAAAGTGTGAAACTATGAGGTATTAGCATGAAGATATAATTTACTCTTAGCAAAATGAATTTGAAAGTTTTAGGAACATTTTGCCGGTACAGTGGAACTTGGCTAATTCGTATGCTTTTAATTCGAATTCGTCGGTAATTCAAATTTTTCTTCTAGTCCCTTTGATTTCCTATCAATAAAATATTAAAACATCCTCTATGAATCGAATTTATTTTGGTTTAATTCGAAGTCAAAACTAAAAATTGTGAGAAATTGTTTTTATTTCTGAATTTGTTTCGTTAGTTAAACAAGTCCATACCTTGTATTTTTAGTGATCGAGTGTGGATAATTTTTTAAGGATCTTAATTCGATCGAGGATTTAACTGCAGTACAATGTATTCAATTAAAAAGAACATAAAATTCTCACTTTTTAAAAAATTATTTAACACGTTAGATATGAATTGTTCTGTTTAGATTGAAGTTTTATTGAACACTTGTTGTATTCAAAATGCTGTATACGACTTGTTTATAAAACTCAGTTCAAAATTGATTTTTTTAATTATAATTATTTTCAGTGTATTAAAATAACTTTATTTATTAATTATGTATTATTTATTAAAACTGTGAAATACTAAAATAAATATTTACTGCTACTTTTAGCATAAAAATTGTTTTATCTTGCTGTACTCCTTTCCAAATCCAAGTTTTCTTAATTCGATTTTTCAATGAGTCAAATTTTTATTTTGGTTCCCGTCAGCTTCAAATTAGCCAACTTCCCCTGCATTTGTGTTTGTAAAGTTCACATCTTTCGCTAGTTTCTCTTCTCTTCCGCCAGTCTTTCAGCACTGATGTTCAGCTCACGTCATGTATATTTCTTTTTGCCGCTTAAAAAACCCTCCCCATCCAGAATACTTCAATTTATGTCAACCGTCTTCGAAAGCCTACCAAATCAGGAACGAATTTCAAAACCCGCCTTTTTCTCTCCCCTGTACCACAGGGGGACCCCCGTATTGACTCTGCAGTGGCCACACAAGCCTCTTTTTAAGGAAATCGATATTTAATAAACCCTCAACTCCTCCAAGTGGTTTAGGATAAAATCCCAGCCCAGAGGGTTTCCAGGCACAGCCGATATATGTATATATATCCTGCCCCTGTCGAGGGGAGGGGGAGGGCCGAGAGAAATATGTGATTTATAGCCCACCGAGCTCTCCTATTTATATGGAAATGTTCAAATCACTGGGCATTTTGTCGTTCATAGCCTGCAGTTTTAGCGTAATGGCTCACACAGTATCGGTTATGTTCGGCCTAGTGTACCCTTATGTATAAAAGGGGAGAGGCAAGTGGAGAATTGGAATGGTGGAGATTGTAGCGAAGGAGCAGGGGGATGGGGATAAGTTTGAGGCAAGAATAACAACGAGAAGGTGATTCAAAAATTTGTTTCCGACACTTTGGGGAGGGAGGCTCCACAAATTGAGGTGGGGCAGAAAGCGAGAAGTTCCTCAGGAGGAAGATTATTGAGGCAATGAATGGCTTGCATTGTTGAAATGAAAATAATGTTAGTTTCATTTTTCTTCCAGGCAATAACTCCTTCATTACGCACTCTTAATTTTCTAAGCAAGTTTTCTTGGCATATTCAACCCAAGTGAATCTTGGTTCAAAAATTAAAGCATTAAGCTTAAAAAGTGCATTTTCAGAAATTATTGATGTTAATTAATACGCAGAAGTTTTGATAAATCAAAGAAGCAGATCCCTTACAGAAGACAATTCGTAGGTGAAAAATTCAATAAATAAAGTTGAAAGATCGATTATCAGTATAGGGTTTACAAGAACTATCGATATATAAAGTTTTATTATCTTTTCCCGCCTACATTCAAATCATCATAGTTCAAGATAGTGATTAAATGTAAATGTTTCCTTTTTCCAGAGCGAACAGTTTAGGAAAAAATTGTATTCATTGTTAAATATATAAAATTCATATACGATACTTAGAAAATTGCCTCATTCATCACAAGATCAGGAATTTGTCTAATTTATCATCACAGCATATTATGATATCCAGAAATTTTCAATGATCTAGAAATAACGAAATTCTAGGTTATTTAAGGGTGAATCACCCATCTTAAGATCTATTCTTGGCTTAGACGATACATGCAGGCAATATAAATATTGTATCACCAAATTCCATTCTCTACGTATTTGCTGGTACAAGTACTGTAATGCTAAATCATTGGAGTTCCACTCCTTTAGCGTAGATAATCTGTGAGGGCTTTAATCATCCTGCATACTGTTTTACTCACATTTCTTCCAGAGTATGATGGAAAGATTTATTTCCAACAACGGAAGACAAAAATAAGTAGTTCCATAAGCAACTAAAAAGGAAGCAGATCTAAACCTCGAAGATTTGTAAAGAGGGGAATCAATTTTATCCTCATTCTGAATTCCCGGTTTTCATTTTATATATGGTAAAGTGATTCGATTCAGGAGATGTCGTGTGACTCGTTCATTATAAAGAGAAGCGGTACCTCTCTAGCCCAGACGAATGTGTACGCACTAAACTGGCAATTCTTATTGCCTTTGTTTTTCTTCAGTCTCCATTGGGGCACATAACGCTAATCAATCAAGATGACATCTGAAATCTGGTCTCCCTTTAATCCAAGACACAGAACGATCTGATACAAGTCTCTATAAGAAGACAGCCAAACAATTAAGATGAAAATTTGATTCATTGCAAAGTATTTATCTTTCGGTTTTTATACATCTCAAACTTTTGATTCCTCTCTTGCCATAGCAAAATGTGATAAATGAATACAGAAGCCAAACAAACTGATCTTGGTCTCTTATTTTACAGCTCCTGCATTTTGGAGACCTTCCCCGGGGCTCTGGCCCATTCTCAGAGGCGCTTCTGGCATTTTTGAAGAAAGTACGAGTTTTCGCCGAGCTTCGAAATGGCACTGTAGATTGGCAGCCGAACTGCTGAGTAACATATGGCGGCGAGGCATAAGGACAAACGTTATACCCAAAGCCGCGAGGTTGTCAAAATTTCTCTCCTAAAGTCAAGACATAAATCACCTACACCATCGAGAGCATGTATATCTATATGCACTTGATACACGTGTGGAAGAAAAAGTTACGCAGGTATAAGTAATAATATATTTCAAAGAAAATGGAATCGAACTTTTTTCGATCACCAAGTAATATTGTGAACCTTGCGAATAGGGTGGGCATAATTCCAAAAAGGATGGAGCTATTTCCATGCACGATTTATGCTTACGGCGGTATTGGACTTCGGGCATTTATTATTAGTTGTCTTTGGTACCGGTCGAAGAAATTGACTGCTGGAAACTGAGGCGAGCCGTTTGTCGGCGCCATTCTCGAAGGAGATTTGGCGCTATTTTACAGTCAAGGAGCGAAAGTTTAACAGTTGCATTTAGGGTATTTCTTATGGAAGAAAAGTAAATGAGTTTCTTGACGTTATTAACTGTGGCTGACTCATCAAGTTTATTTCGCCAACTGAAATGTCAAAATACCGATTTCTTTTCAGACGATGAAAATTATTCTTTCAACTAGATAATTTTTATTTTACTTATCAAACTGACTTAGACAAGTTAATAATTTCATATCTTATTAACACTCCTTTAGCCTTTATTTCTAGTATGGAAAATAAAAGTAAAAACCCTTTTTGTTATTTTACTTCAATCAAGTTTTCATATTTCCATTAAAATATTAGCCAACTATTAGTAATCAACATTTTTATCCTAATTCCTAGATATTTCTATTTGATAATTCTTATCAATATTTTGAATTATTTCATACATTTGAGATGAAGTTTCCACGAACTCACTCAATACCAGATTGTAAATAGGAAAGTCTTTGAAACTGCCATATAGACATAGAGAAATCATGCTAATTATTAAATTAACTTGCCTTGGAAATTTTTGTTGACTGAACGTAGAGCTGTAAATGAACAGTCAACGTTAAAGTGTGAATAAGATCGAGTTTAAAAAGGCAAAAAATTTATTTTAAGTATTATTTCACAATTCAAAAGAAAAAGAAAAATAATAGAATCTAGTTACGATCGATCCAAGCCTGATCATTTCTCTTTAGTGATTGATTATTTGTTAGAGTGCGTTGAGATTCGAAACTAACAGTGCACTAATAGAAACGAAAACTTGCTCACTAAGTCAACGGGAAGACGTTGAAGAGTAATACACTCATATGCTTTACGGATCCTATGTAGAATATGATCTCGAACCATAATCCCAAAGCTGCAATTCTATTGTATTGCCAAGCCACTACACCACGTCCTAGTCATTTTCAAGAAAAACTCTTACAGCTTTATTACATATACGGTATCCTTTCAAAGACTCCTTTGGAAGATTTTTGGTAAAACACTAAGTATAAGATTTTTCCTTTTTTATAACATAAATACTAATTTAGTTCAAAATATCGGTGGATAATAGTCGTACAATTCACAAAAAAATTATTTGAAAACTTTGAAACGAAAAGCTTAAAAGCAACCTGAAACTGGTAGAAGCACTTCATATTTATAAGAGCCACAAGCAATTCTTCCAGAAGAAACGGTGAATGCTTCAAAGGTCTTCATAAGAAAATTACAAAAAATGCTTTAGAAAGAAAACGAAGATTGCAAAACAGCTTGAATTATAGAAGGAGCCATATGGACACATCCAAGATGGAATTGTGCCTGTTAAGGGGGAGAATCTCTGTCGTTTGCATCAAAGAGAAAACTAAATCTCCCCTAAAGAGTTTCCAACTTTAACGAAATACTCCGCAAGAGGGAAATCCCATCAGTGTGGCGCCTTAATAAAGAGAACAAAAGTAGAAACAAATGCGAAATGGAAAAGTGTGTTTCCGCCAAAACCAACTTCATTTCCCTTTGCTGGAATTATTCCATCGGTTTTCATGGGTACAGAAAACTTTAGACGCAGGGAGAAAATTTTCCTCTCGCATAAATTACGAATAAGCCGCATATTCGGAAAATTATCTTCCCAACCCCTTCAGGGTATGAAATTTTCTAATGTGGGCCCCACTCCAGCTGCTGCTACGCTTTCGTATATTTTGAATGCATTTTCTGGTAGGAGGAAGGAAGGTATGAGCGACAAAAATGCATAGCGATAACGTCAGGCGAGTTAGAGGTGAAGAATTACTTACCCGGTCTGCGAAGGCGCCGGTCCCAGTCTCTTTTCAGATTATTGAGCTTCTGAGTTTTGCAAATTATTCGGAAGGGTTGCGCCAAACTTGTGGATCGAATGAAGTTTCATTTGGAATTTACGACTTCAAACCATAAGTAAATTGGCTCGCATTTAAAATTCTTATGACTGGTGACGCCGATGCCGAGTGGGAATATTGGCTCCTATTTGCAGCATGTTCGCTTTCACAATGTAGCATTCGACTCGAAATTTGGCGCGTTGTTTTAAGTGACATTAATTAACTAAATGATTCGCTTAATAGCGCTATGCTTAATTCGATCCAAGTACTTACGAACCGTTTTATGAAATATTTATTGAAGATAATTATTTGAAATCTCTGACTACAAGCATAACAAATATTCACAATATGTTTTTAAATGTGCTATAATTTCAATTGAATGAGTCTTACAAATTTTGAAAAATTAAAGTTTTTTTCAGGAAAATGAAACAAAACTTTGAACGAACATTTTTTTTTTGTTTGGTGAATTTTAGAGTGTTTGTTTCAAAAATTTGAGCTCGAAAACGAGTTTTCACTCAACTTAAAAGAATTTCCATTTTTTACATTGATGACCTTGCTTGCTATTATCCAAGCAAGTGTCTCGTCTTTGTATTTATTTGAATCTCTTTGAGTACCCATGCAAAAAAAAATTTAGATTCTGTAATGCGCATTTACCGAAAAAAAAAAGCATAATAACTAAACCAAAGCACCTATTCTTAATATTAAAGTTGAATTTTTAAACTTAATGCTTAAAAACCGAGGTCTACAGTTTCGAGCATTTTATTTATTGCATAAACCCAACACTTACCTAACAGTTTCTGTGTAGTATTGAAACAAGGAGACAACAAATATCCAACAATTAAACCCAGAAGGAATGAAAAAATGGTAAATTGACTAAATTAAGTAAAATAGTAATTACAAATTTACTACTTTGTTTATTTCATCTCCTGTAAGGAAGTTAAACCAAAAGAAAATTCCTATACATATTATCTTTAAAGGATACAAATTTCAAATATATAAAGGATATAATACCGTAAAGTGTTCAAATACCAGCGGAGTTAAGGAACTCCGGTATAAAACCATTGGGGATTGTGACTAACATTAGGGCAAACAGAAGCTACATTTTGACAGAACCAAAATTTGTGACATATATGTACCAAAACCTATCAAGATTTTATAAATAATGAAAAACGTGAAATTTCAAAAAAATATTTGGACCACATTCAAATCTCATCACATATTATCTTCTTGATAATATAATGGTATTCTATGCAGGAGATCTTATATAAACAACAGGCGCAAATGTACTCGGAGCTAAAAAAATCTTACTTCAATAAACTGAATAGCTTACCAGTTAACTTTCCGGAATGAATCTGAACTCAACACTCTATAATTCTGATAAAAATTCGAATGCTCGCATACCATACTCAGCCAGATATTGTAGCAACAATCGATCCAAATCTATTTGCTTCGGATTCAAAAACGTGAAAAATGCAGATTTGCAATGCGATCAGTCTATAAGGAATCCGTTTCTTTTAAATAAAACTAAAATGCATCATATCTAACATCGTTATCTGTATATACAGATGTAGTATTATTATATTATAACACATCTTACGAAGAATAATCCTTTCAAAGACCGGCCCAACTCACGAATTTGGTAGATTTAGATGTATTTCAGCTGTTGGTGGTTTTAGCCTTAACTCAAGCAGGATTGGATTAATCTTCCTGGAGACCTCTGGTGCTAAAATTCGTAAGGACTTTCTTAGTCCTTTAAAGGGCCATTTTTTTCTAGTAGTGTTATAGTAAAATGGCTTTGGGATTGAGATTCATTTGAGAAGATAAATTCATTTAGGTATTCGATGACATTAAGTTTTGTTAATTAATTCTGCTAATTAATAATTAATTATCAAGTCCAGACACTTCGTTATGATTTGAGAAAAGAAATTGGAACATCTAGGTTTTTGTTTCAACGAAATATTTGGCGAGAACTTATGCCAATCTTAAAAAATGCATTTAAAAATTGATGAAGTTGGTGGTAAGTCCTACTTACCACGGCCTTATAAGGGGTTAAAGAATCACACATTTATATTTGTACATTTAAATTTGAGAGTGATTTCATTTTAAAATAATAAAATATCGTATATCTTTAATCATTGTGATAATAGTTTTGATAATAATATTTGCGATTTATTATTAATAAAAATATAATTGCAATGAGTATATTATTAGTATTAGTAATAACTGAAACCATTTAACTATTTGTATCTACTACGACCGTTTATACCTAAGCATTTTCTTAACCCCTTGACATATGATTTTATTTAACCTCTTAATTAGATGCCACCATCCATTTGGAATATTTTTAATTATTTCAATCTATTTAAGATGGTAAAAGATACTTGAGACATTTAAGCGTGTCCAGGTCATTTTTGTATTCAAAATTAATTGCTACGTTGACTTAAAAACGGATTTAAATAGCAAAAATTCTGTTATTCGATGTACGAGTGAGATACGTCATTGGATGTTAAGGGGTTAAGTACTGTTCTGTAACGGATTCCGAGACTACCACTTTTGGACGATTTTACACCGGAAAGGGGTGTCAGGCAATGAGTCATATGAGCGCATTTCAGAAGTTCTTTGTTAGATCGTGCTCAGTAAAATGTAAACATCATCCTTCCATTCTTTCCTTTCACCTTATTTTGATGAAAACAACTCTGCCCGGCGCATGCGCAAAAGCGCGGAGGGTTTCCGAATCCGTTGCTATAGAATAATCCTGTAGCTTTAATAGCAGTAGCTTTCTTTTGTGGTTCTAGTTTTTTTTTTTTTTTTGTTATTTCAGCTAAGGCTTCTTTAGCTTTGCTGAAACTAGTTAAATGCAAGCAGAGAATCAGGTCTCTAGTAACGGATTTTTTTTTATTATTGTTATTGTTATTTAAAATTTACCAGCGATGGCAGGATGCTTAAAAAAAGAAATTGATTTTTGTACAAAAATACGAAAGTGCTGCATTACACGCAGAGTAAAACTGCCTAATGAATTAAAGTGTGAGTAAAGCAAGGAAGAAAATCATCCTTGAACTTTGTATGTTCTGTAACTCGTGTTTGTATTCCTAAGTATCTGGTCGTCTAAAATTAACCATATTCCAGTCCATCTGACGTAGGCTTTTTCATCTGCTAAACTAGAAATTAAATTGAGGGATGGGGACTGAATCTTTTGCAATATATAAATAATAATAATAATGAAACTTCATTTCGGGACACCTATTCGGTGACCCTGGCTTAGTGGTCAGGTCTTGGCTTCGGGACCGGAGAGTTCCATCTTCGAAACTCGATTCCACCAAAGAATCGCCGTGTTTGTGGCACTGGTGCATGTTAAATCTGACGTCGAGTGTCAAACGTCCTCCAACGTCGACAAATTTGGTTATGGAGGTGGCATCCTCGTCATCTGGCCATTGTTCAAAATTACGAGGTCCGTCCCAAAATAGCCTCCTCGTGTTGCTTCAAAACTGTACACTAATATAATTAAATTAATACAAAATTGGCACTTATCTAGAGCACTTAGATTTTAATCTGCCCGTAAAGACAAGAATTTATCTAAGTGAAAAAAAATTATCTAGTTTAAATTAAGAAATCAGAAGGAAAGTAAGACATTCTACAAAGTTAGCTGACTAAACGAAGGATAAATCACTCATCGGGAGCACATCTTTCGGTGCAAGCCAACGCATTTATCGCTGATGCAAAGCGACAAACGTCAGCATTGTCAGGTGCAATTTATCATGCAACTCACTCTGGCCATCCCGATGCTAAGAGAATTGCAGCTAGACCCTAAGGATTAAGGGGCATTAGTGGGATCACGAGGTCTTCCTTTCATTTCATCCATTCCGCGAAAGTGATATGCTGGGGCGATAGGTCAGCCATCCGATGGATGGTAGACGTCGCATCGTATTTGGGGATCACTAGGCGATGGTTTCACTTGGAAGTATTATCGCCAGCCATAAAAGAAGATGTAGAACGTACTTAGCAGAGCTGGCTGTTTTAATGGGAGTATGTTAAAGGATTAACTTGTGGCCATTTGACAGTAATCGAGTCAGTTATGAACTTTAAGATGGTTTAATTCAACAGCTTAGGACCCGCAACATTTTAAGTAAGCCATCTTGAACAAGATTGCTTGTCTATTCTGGCTAAGGAAATATAGACATAAATTTTTCTTTTTACGGGTAAATTTTAATTGTAATTTGTTCCGATTTCCTTAACTCCTTGCCGGACGTATATATTTAACCTCATAATTAGATGATATCCCAATTAGATTATATGACTATTTGGGACATTTATTTTATTTTAAGCCATACAAAAATGCATAGTACACCGAGATACTTACGCGTGGCTAAGTGATTTTTATTTTGTCTTTGTCTTTTAAATTGCTTGCTATTTTGACTTAATTACAAGGTTAAATATCAAAAATTCTCTGATGATGCTCGGGTCACTCATGTTGTGGTATGCGAAGGGGTTAAAGATATGCACTCATTGCTGTAACAAAACAACCTAACTTTGAGAAGAATGCATTCATTGATTGGTGCTATTAATGGTATGGTATATTAGAAATGAAGTTAATGGCGGAATTAAAATATAAAGCGAGAAATCCAAGATAAACACTTATCATAAAAATAAAACACCTGCATCTCATTTCATGTTTAATCCTCTGTCCAGAATATAGGTTATTATGATCTTTAAAATTAATATTAAGTAACTGCTTATTCCAGAGATGTGCCGGTTTGAGGGTTAAATAAAGAAAAGAAATTTGCCATTAGACTTAAGGAAATGTTTGCACACTTACTGTTGAAACATTTCGTGTTTAAATACTTCTATTTAACTTAAGATAATCAACAACATGATTTTCCTTTGGCATGTGCAATAAAATAAAGTTTGAAAACATTAAAAAAATTCCTGATAAGTATTTTTTAACTAAATTAAATTTAAATGTTGTGAATTTATATTTGATTATTTAAAAATTGCATTGATTTTATCTGTATCTATTTTTAACCGCTCATTAAATTCAACGCTAGCACATAGGTCCAAACGCTTCCGCAATGAAGCGAATTTGTATTTATATGCAACTGAGTAATAGAATATATAATTCAATTCTATAATAATATAATAAAATTCCACGCTATAACAGAATAGTAAAATCCAACGTTGTAATAGAATAGTATAATTTATAAAATGATATAACAATAATAACTTGCAAAAGTGGAATTTATTTAATTGAAAATCAGTTGAATGAACAGAAGGTTTGTTTCCGGAGTACACTAATTATTTTTTCGATAGTTGGTATAACATTTTTTTGGAAAAAAATAATTATTGAATGACAAGCCAATTTAACATCTTCTTTGTTAACCGGAATCATTCGAAACAGCGATACTTCCTGAACTCTTACGCATATCCATTACTCAGCTGTTCAAATCCTTCTATTGCAGAATCTTAATCATAATTTCCCCATTGGACGAAATAAAATAGCGGGAAAAAATAATTAGAGGACAACAAGCCAATGTAACATTTTCTTCGTTAATCAGAATCATTCGAAACCAGCGATACTTCCTGAACTCTTACGAATATCTGTTACTCAGCAATTTAAATTTTTCTATTGCAGAATCTTAATCATAACTTTCCCAAAGGACAATAAATGCTTCCTTCATTTTTGCCTTTAATCCTATGAGTCACTCTTGTTATTTTGTACTATAACCGAAGGCAAAAAATGAATAAAAAACCATGAATGTTAGCTAAGAAGAATAATTACAATAAAAGATGCAATAAAGTCGCATTAATTTTCGGGTGCGGACAAAGTGGTCTTGTAATTACTCCGAGCCGACGGTGACACACCTCAACTCGCAACTAAAGCGAAGTGAAGTGAAGTACAAGCTCGCCAATGAAGAAAGGAGAAGCTAATACATGCCCCGCCCATGGTGAAGAAAGAAATTGTTAAAAACGACCAAATGACCCAAATGGAGACACTTTTTTTACTCGTTCCTTTCCCTTTAAGCTTTGTTTGAGGTTGCTTTTTATAACTTTTTTTCCCCCTTTGTGACAAGTGTCAGCGATCCCGGATTTCTGGGAAACTTTTGCCATCTGTTAGGCCTTATGGGATTGCGAAATCAATAATAAAACATCCTTTTGTTTTCGTGGTTCCTATTCAATGGGAATTATTATCCTAATAAAACTCGTAAAGCAATTAGTATCATGCTGCAAAATTAATGAACCTTAGCAGAAGAACATCGTAATACTTCGAATTCAGAAACAGGAAATGTGGCCGATGAGTATTTTACATGGAAGCAGAAATCTTTTATTATCGTTGAATTAAATTGTTGAGTAATGCTTTAATATCAAAACAGATTCGTTGCTATAATTGCTTGTACTCGAGTTAGCAGAAATACGAGCTCGTCCATAGCTTACTTTTAAGAACTGCTTATTTTACTGATCTGATCGCTTATTTTATAATCTGATTGCTTATTTTAACAAAGATAAATTGAGTTATTTTGCAGTTTTTGGAACATTATTTTCAAACATTAGTTCTGTACAGCTGAGATAAACTATTTTAACTCTTTCTAAGGCCGTGATAAGTATACTTACCACCAATTTTATCAATTTTTGAATGCAATTTTTAAGGTTGGCGTGACTTCTCGCCAGATTTTTCGAAGAAACAAAAACCCAAATGTTTTAGTTTCTTATCTCAAACCTAAACGAAGTGTCTTGACTTGATAATTTCAATCCTAAAGTTATTTTATTATACCACAACAAGAAAAAAAACGACGGGAGGCTGTCTTTTCAAACAGCCGCTGATGTTAAAGGCGTAGGACTGCTTTACTAGCGTGACTTTTTTGTTTCTCGAAGTTTCTCGTAAGTTTTTAACTTTAAGTAAGTTTTTTTTGTAACTTCTGTTGTTACCCTTTATCTCTAAAATAAGACATTAGTTTTGTTTTTAACATATGTAGTTACCGAGATATAGAGGATCTCCCATATAACGTTTTTTGTGGCGTTTTGGCGTGTGAATTAATTTCCTTCCTGAGACCCCAATGGGAAGAACGTAGTCCTAAAAAATGGCCCTTTTTAGGATAAAGTAACATTTTTAACATTTTACAGGAAAGCCAAAAGAAGTTTCAGAGAGCGATGTATTTATTACAACGAGTAATTTATCTTTTGATCTTTTCGACCTGCAGCTACTACAGTTTGCAGATCCGAAGATACTGTCGGGATAATGTAAATACGATAAAAGCATCAAAATCTGCAAAACTGGACTTAATATAGTTTACCTCTGATGTGCAGAGGTAAACTATGTTAAGAAATATGTTAGAGCTAAGATTTTTAAATTTTTTACTTTCTTGAATACGAAGTATACAGAGAGAAAGTATCGTAACAGTAGAAAAATTTGACTTCGAGATCCTAATGAATCTCCACGTTTCAGACTTTCTTGAGTCTGAAACAAAACAAAAAAAACTTTTGGAATAATGCCTTTATGTCTGTGAACACGATAGCACAAAAATGGAACGAGCTAGACCAATGAAATTTGGTATGTGGTCTAAACACCACTACCGTAGATCTGTATCAAATTTTGGACAAAATCCGTCAAAGGGAAGCCTGCCTGGTTGTCCGGCTGAGTGCATATAAAAACGATTGCTCAAAAATACAATGACCTAAATGTATGAATTTTTAGTGCATGGTTTTATCATTAGAATGGTAGATCTGTGTCATATTTTGGGCCAACTCAGTCAACTTGCTGACTGTCCTTCAGTCTGTTTATTCGTCTGTATGTTAACGCAACAACTCAAAGACACAGCAAGTTGGATAAATGAAATTTGATATGTGATCTTGGCAACAAAACTGTAGATCCGGTTAGTGAAAAGGCATTCAAAATGCATACTTCATTCTCTTCCCTATACGACGAAGCGAAACGCTCTATAGTGTGAAAGTATGCGAAGTGAGAACACACCTGCCGGTTTAGATCGTGACAAAGTTTTGAACGAAAAGAAATTTTCGCATCAGAAAGTTTTCTTGAAACAACAAGTGTTTTGTACTTATAGGAACGGAAAAATTCACTAATGGAACATGCATTAATAATAAATATCAATAAATATGATTTGCTGGATAAAGTTTAAGGAACATGATGAGATCAAAACTTTTTGAAGAAGATTTCATTTTTCCGATCTTGGGTATGGAAGTCCCGACACAAGCTTGCGTAGATATTTTTATTAAGCGTATTGATCGATGATTTCCTAATTTGCAAGATATTGAAATGAATGACATCATTTTAAAGGGGGTCTAAATGCAAAAAAAAGAATGGTATTCAAATAGGACGGATAGGCATTTTTTAAAACTATAATAAGCTGATAGTTTGATCCGTAGAAAAATATTTAATATTATGCTATAATTTTTTCTTCTGATAATTATTGTAATTTTCATGTTTATGTTCTAAAATTTCGTTTTATTCATTTAATAGTGCTTTTGATACTTTTAATTACTTTTCGCATAGTTTTTATTTTATTGTACATACGAGGAGAAAGTATTGCAATGGCCAAAAATTCGACCTCGAAATTTTAACGAAGCTCCGCGTTTTAGATCTTTATGTGTCCGAAAAACACAATTTTGGAATTATATCTATCTCTTTGTCTGTGAACACGATAACCCATATTTGCAAGAAACTAGAAGAATGAAATTTGACGTGCAAACCTCACACCAGAATTGTAGTTTTCTATCAATTTATCAAATTTTTAGATGAAATCTGTTTTTTGGAAGCATGTTTGTCTGTCCGTCCGAGCGTATATGAGCACAATTGCTCGGAAAAGCAACGAAATAGATGAATGAAATTTGGCATGTTGTTTTATCACGAGAATTTTAGACCTGTAATAAATTTTTGACTAAACCCGTGAACGGGTTAACTATCGGTGGGACTCTGTTCATGTGTATGTGAATGCGATAATTCCATAAATTAAAAACATGAAAGCTTGTCTCTGGTCTTGACACCACAATTGTACAGGGTGGCCATAAAATAACTTTCCCTGTTCGGAGGCATCTGCAGCTAAAACTAATGAACGGAATGAAACCAAATTTCATATACAGACTGTGAAAGACATGAGGAGATGATTTCGGAAAAACAATTAGTTCCAAAAGTCGCCGATAGGGGTGAATTTGTAGCTACAGTCACGTACACCTATGAAATTTGCACAATCGAGTTAGATTATGCAAATTTCATAGTGCGTAGATGATTTTAGAGCTGTTGGAATCGAAAAATGGCAATAATTGCAATGAATGCACGGAAAATGGATTATGTAAAGTTCCATTAATGTTCGAATAATAAAAAAATACGCATGCAGAAATGAATGGCAAAAATATGAAACTCACGGAAAATAATCTTTTATTAATCAACATTAGGTTCCCCAGGGCCACGTGCAATATTTTCAATGTGCTGACATTCCCTGTGCACAAAATATTGCATCCGGTGCATGACGTTCCCAACTGCTGCGCATAAACTCTCCCCTTGGATGTTTGTAGCAGCCTTTCTTATGTTCTCTTTCAAGGAATTAAGCAAGGCAATAGGAAATTTGCATAATGCACTTCGAGTGTGCAAATACCATAGTGCGTACGTGAAAGTAGCGGCAGTTTTTTTTTTTTTTTTTTGAGGAAAGCATTTCCCCATGTCTTCCACAGTCTGTATATGAAATTTGGTTTCATTCCTTTCATTAGTTTTAGCTGCAGATGCTTCCGAACAGGGAAAGTTATTTTATAGCCACTCTGTACATCTGTATCAAAATTTGGATCCAATCGTACAGTGGGATAGGTCCAAAATGTGTATTGATTTTTTTTTTCACTACGTCCGAATGCTAAAGCCAAAACGCTCGATGTTGTGTAAGTAAGGTAGGGAGCCCAAATATCGCCCACTTAAGCCATTATTTTAATCAGAGGCTTAACTCATGTGCAATTTGTCTAAAAATTGTTCCAATCTATTATCTGGACTGTTATCCAAAAAAGTACCGAATTACAACTCTAATACGTAGGTTTAACACACACCTCAAAGGGGTGTTTTTTTTGCCGCAGCATTTTTCCTACTAAAAAAAGTGTTCCTAATATCACCCACTATATGTTCCTAATATCACCCACTATATGTTCCTAATATCACCCACTATATGTTCCTAATATCGCCTATATCTAAAATGGATTGAAATAAAGTGTAATTTATGTTATGATCATACGTTCTTTATTAAACATGAAAATTAATTCACAACAAAATTGAAAGCAATACAAGAGAGCCTTTTTTGTACTTTTAGTAATATAGTTAATGTATTCTTTTAAGTCTTTTCCCCTAAATAAAACATTAAAATAAAAAAGAACTTAGGAGCATTGTCGGGTAATAGGACATCAACCATGTATTTTTAAAAGGTAATTTTTTTTACGAAAAAGTAGAGGGTCGAACACTTCCGCAAGTTTGTTTATTTAGTTTAAATGAGAACACAAATATTAAATTCACAAAAATTTTGTAGTTCATCCATTGGAGTCAGAACTAATTTGCAAGTAAATTTCATGTTTTTTTCTTATACATAAATGCTTAGATATCTTACGAAAGCTTTTTTCAAATGATATAATGCATTTTTAAAGGTCTAGCGCAAGGCATTTTTAAATATATGATTTCAGTAGTTACTGTAATGACACTACGGCGTATGAAATTAAAGGAATATGTTTAATTTTTAAATTACTTTAAAGTAATTTTAAAGTTTTAGTAAGAAATATTAAAAAATATATGCAGCTGATTTCAACAATTTACTCCTTGTCAACCTTGCGGAAAGTAATTGTAGTACAAAATCATTTTTTGCCGATAAACTTAGCACTTATCTGATAGGCGTTTTCTGAGACATTGACTTTGAGATACAAACTGGAAATTCCTCCAAATCCTCCTTTTTCTCCACCGATTCTTAGAGATACATCCTCTTAAACATTAAAGTAATTTTAGTGCAAAACCGAAATGTCTTTTGTGGATATCCTTTTAACTTGTCTGATATTAATCCATATTAAATCGAAGGTGCATTATGAGTCATACCACTAAAATACAAAACGGAAATTCCTCCGAATTCTGCCTCTTCTCCACCTATTTGTCGTGGTGCATCCGCAGAAACCTGATGTCGACACGCGATAATCATCTCGGAATTCCTCCTGCGACTAAATCACTCGCTGTTAAACGCTCGGCTGCATTTAACGTGACAGAACATCCTGTAAAGATGCGCTAACTGACACGTCTGGACACTGCCTTATGACACTGGGAAGACACGACCGGAGTGTCACGCCACTGGCCTTTCTTTGTGCACATGCCCTTTGCCTATACCAAGACACTGTCTTAATAAGTTCGTGTTACTGGCATTTGTGTTGAATGGCATCCAATTCCGATAGCTATTTTCCAACGACAATTGACCTCTTCCCTTGAATTATTTCCGACTGGATCATAAAAGTGATGATACCATGTGTTTATACCTGAATAAACTTTTGGTGGAATCGATGACGTCACCACATGGCATATGCAAGGGAACTGTTGCTTGATTTAGATATTCGTTTGAGTGCCATTGCCCGTGCACCTTTCCTCAACCTGAGTTTGTATGTATAAGATTGTAAAAGGTTTGACTAATTTTGAGGTTGCAAACAAGTGAATTCAGATCAGATTGCCTCAAATTAAGGGAGTAGTTTCCAATGCACTAACTGCTTATGAATACAATGTTATGGTGGTAATATATCTCACACAAAATACATCCACGTTAAAAATTATTTTAAAGCTGAACACGAGTGTTGAATCCCCATTTCTGAACCATTTTCACATGTGTTTCGAATAATTTCTTCCAAAGATAAATACACCTGGTTCTCCGATTTGGAGTTGTAAATTAAATGTCATTGTATGCTGTGCTGCTCTTACTTTTCGACTTTAACTCCCATTCCTCATACAGCATGAATCCAACGTCCGACCGTGTACCATTTTAAAATGTGGTTTCCATTTATATCACACGACACCTTTTAATCACAATGGTATAATGCCAAAATAAAAGAACAATTTGCAAGATGGTCATCACTTCTTATTTTACATACATGCTACCATCATTTAAATGTTATAGTGGTAAATTCCTTTGAGTATCCGTACACCTGTATGAAATCCTTTGAAAACCCGTATGCGTAATATGTACTTTAATCCCAAAATAGGAAATTTTAGTTTTAGCATAGCTCCGATCTTATCTAGTGATGCGCTCATATAATTTGGATTCAAAAAGTTCCAAGGGCTTCTTTACATGAGCATAGTTTATATCTTCTATGTCAATTATCCATAAGTCGTAATTTATGTATTTTGTGTCATTCAGTGTTATCTATAGGTAGACGAGTTATTTCCTAATCACAATGTGGATAATTGCTAATAATAAAATTAATCTTATTATTAACTTTTCGTTGTTTTAAAATACTGCAGAAACTAACACAGCTCTCAAAGATGACAAAGAAACCTTCCGTATGTCATTTGTTCATTCTTCTTCCCTCAAATGACAATGGAGTATTTCTGACGTCCATACAGGCAGAGTCATTGTAATGATGTTCGAGTTGGAAGAATAAGGTATGGTAAAAGTATTCAAATGAATGCTAAAATTGCTAACAATCTTTCTCAGAATAACAAAAGAAGGACAAAATTACTAATTTCATAAGCGAAGATAATTCATAAATCAACGAATTGCTTCAGCTTCCCGGTCTTGTCGCAAGAGCGTCGGATCTCCCCAGCTACCACTCCTCAGGAAGCAGGCTATCAGACGGTACAGCAAGCGGAAAATTGAAATGCAGGGGCGCAGGAAATTCTTTACAGGATTTGTTTAAATTGACCTCATCCTTCGCGTTAGGGGAGGTACAAGATACGGTGACATTTATGTACTTCGTCTTCATGCTTTATTCCCCCCGCGGTCCTAAAAAATCGTTCTTTGAGTGGTGGGGAGGGGTGCCCCGTGGCGAGCCTGCCACACAGGCTGATGGGAAGATATACGAGTGGTATGTGGGTGCGATTTTTGGGAAGTGACAAACTTGCTATCGAGGTGGCATTTTATTTTACAATCGTGTTAACAAGAATCCTGGATTTGTTGTTTGAGTTAGCAAGACGTGTTTTTGCGGAATGATATAGTGTTTTCTCGGTAATGAAATTAAAATGGTCGAGATGTACATTTACGGTGCGAATAAGAAACTCCAAGTGGGCGAATAATATCACAGAAAAAGATGAAATTCATTTACAAGGAATTAATTATCAAATTCATTTCGAAGGAAAAAATTTTCAAAGTTGTTAATTAATGGTTATCTAAGCAAGTTCGTTTGAATTCATTGTGTTGCAAAAGAGAGGAAAAAATGATCTACGCATTTCAGAGATGTATACAGTGGTACCTCGAGATACGAGTGCCCTGACATACGAGTTATTTGAGATACGAGCGCTGTCGAGCAGCGAAGTTTGGTTTTGAAATACGAGCGACATTTGAGATACGAGGAACGGTACGGTGTATGTACACTTTGTAAAACCAGTTTTTTTTTGCTTTACATTCTCTTTTATTATGTTTTTATACAATATTTGTCATTTATAAAAACATTTTTCTTATTCAAAAACACGTAACAAAAACAATTAGGGGTAGCATGTTTGGGGCTGGAACGGATTAACATAATGACATTTCAATTAATTTCAATGGCGAAAATAGCTTTGAGATACGAGCAAATTGACATACGAGCAAGGATACGGAACGAATTAAACTCGTATCTCGAGGTATCACTGTACTTCTTGATGTATCTCTAATCCTCCGGAATTCTAGAGCTTCAGAGAGTGATATTACTTTACAAGCATTTTTCTCTACACTAGATATTCGATAAAGATAGATTGAAACTTTATGAAATTACGATCTGCAACTTTTAATTTTCATCCATCAAGTGCACACGTGCTGGAATTCCAGTTTTTTATAAACTTTCCATCTGAAAATAAATAATCACTCTACATCTAATGTGATTTTCTAAATTCAGCTAATAGGAAGAAATCATGTTCAAAATTAAAAGTAAAAAATAGCATATAAAATAAAATAATAATACCTAAATAACCGAAGGAATCTTCCCATGTGAATGTAAAAAGTGCTTCTTTATTTTTTAAATCTTAAAAATTAAATTTATTGGGAGATATTCTTCTTCTATTTCACGCGAAAGTCCTTTGTTATGATTGTTGTTGACTTTGTAATTCATTAACGCTACTTAATACTACTTCGAAATAATACCATTTCTTAAATAAAAAAATGTTGTTAGATTTTATTTTCATTGAATAAAATTAACTGAATACAGTGAGTGATAAATTCAAGAATAAAATTCGCCCGAAGACGAGGTTCGGGATTCCAACCTTTCGTTAACGATAATTCATTTGCAATAAATTTTTAAAGAAACTAAGTTATGAAGTTTTGAATATCAATATTTAGACGATTTTTGACCCTTTTAACGGCCACTTCAAGAAAGATACGTCAATCAATGCGCAGCACTTGCTCGAGGCGGTCGTTGATTGGTTTAAAATAGCGATATTCAAAGCTTTATAACTGGTCTATGTTTAGTAACAGAAAAGTGGAACTTTTATTTTAAAATGTTAGTGTTTCATGAATACTATACTAAATATGACTAATAGGACCGAGGTAATTTTTTCTTACATTTTATAGTTAGTCAATGAATAGAAGATTATTATAAAGTCTCTATACATCTTGATATAATCTTTGCCAAGTACATTCTTTTTGCAGGTAATTAAAAAAATGTAGACAATAGAAGACAGAACAGCCGTTGTTTGTGGTCGTTTGCGCAATGCGCAATCGCGATTATCTGAGAGAAACTTTCTTCGTGAGATAGATTGCTCGCGTGTCACCGAGACATAGGGATATTCTCACCAGCCATTTTCCCCCAATCTTTTGTATGTGAAGTTCTGTCATATCTAAAGTGTATTTTGCAAAGATACGCAGCACTGAAATCATATTTTTAAAAAATCCGAATTACAAGTGTATTATCTGAAATTACACTAAGTATGTTGGAGAGAGTGTTTTGTTCTATGATGGAGAGCTGGAGAATATGCCTAGATATGCACGGTAGTCAAAATTGCATTGTAGTGGTCTATAATGGATGTAGTACATTACCATAATATGGTATACTGTTAAATAAAATCTGTTAATACAGAAAATGTATAGTGATTTTGTAGTAACCCTGTATAAGCAAAGTCCACGTATCCCGAATAGCATCTGTCAGTCTGCATCCTGCTTAACATGTACTTTCATGTCTTTAGTACATGTATTGAATAAAGATATCTCCCATAGTGAAACTTTCAGGCTCTTTATCGCTATCACTGTTTCTCAAGTTTCCTTTCATCCAGCTACGGTAACATAAAATGATATCCGCAATATCAACATTAATAATAGTGTACACAAAAAGATGGAATCACTCCTTTACAAACTGCAACCTTAATTTTCAAAAACTCTCAACAATAGAAAACACTATGTACTCAAAAGGCAACAAATAGGAAGAACAAGTCATATAATAGAGAAAGAAAAAACTTTGTATTTTTATAAAGATGTAAAAAATTTCGATGTTATCGTCAAGAAAAGTACCAACTATCACTTTTTCCGAAACTTTTTTTTCCCACCAAAAAGACAAATAATAAACTATTTTTCTGGGTGATGCGATCTTTAGCAGTGTGAACTTGCTTCCTGCAGACTAATTGACTAAATTCTCTTATAACATTTTACCCTATCGCATTACCTAATAAAATCAAGTCCTTAAGAAATAACGTCTTTCTCACAGGTGGAAGCACACAAAAAGAGAACAAGAAAAATGGCATTTTTATTAATATTTCATGGTGGCAATTTCCTACCATTGTCGCTTTTCAATGGAGGAATAAAAACGCTACGGCCCCGCGAACTTTATAAAGATAACGCGAAACTGGGGTGACCATCTCTTTACATCATTAATTTAAGCCCAATCGAAATCTATTCATTTGGTATTAAGAAAGCAGGGAGAAAAAAAAGGCAAAGAAAATAATCTCTTTAAAATGATTTTCCATGAATATAGGAACTCTGAAAGTTGTTATCGCAAGCATCTCTTAACGCGACGAACCGGTGTATTAGATCTCGGATCTTGGGGTATTCTGTTCCGGGGACGGTATATAAATGAAAAAATAATAAGATTGTGATACAGATCATAAAAATATTTTTGCGCAACTTCAATTTTTGTGATTTTCTCGTATACGATATTCATAAGACATAGTATCGAAATTGTCAAAAAATTCGATCTCGAGATTTTGATGTATCTCCACTGTTAGACTTCATCGAATCTGAAAAATCATTTAGGAAAATATGTATGTTTTTCTTTCTGTGAACAGAATAACTTAAAAATTAAAAGAGCTGTGTGAATGAAATTTCGTGTGTGGTTTTTATACCAAAATGTTAGATTTCTGTCAAATTTTGGATGGAATCCCTCATAGTTAAGTCTTTCTCTATGTCCGTCCGCTTTCATGTGAACACGATACTTCAAAAACGCAGCCATCTAGATAAATGAAATTTGGCATATAGTTTTATCACCAGAATTATAAATGTGCATCATATTTTGGAGATCCGTCAAAGGGTTGAATCTTTGTCTGTCTGTCTATTCGTGGGTACATGAACGCGATAACTCACAAAACGCAACAAGCTAGATAAATAAAATTTGGTATATAGTCTTTACATCAAAATTGTAAATCTGTATCTAATTTTGAATCCAGTCGGCCCGGAAGGAATAGGTCTAAATGCATACATGATTCCCGTCACTGTAATACGAAGTTTAACCGCTTAAGAATCGAATTACTGTTTTGAAACCTACGGTATTTAGAACGAGCTAACTCGGGTTATGTCCTTAAAGCGTTTAACACAAAACTGGTCATATTATATATATATATATATAATGTATATAATGTCTTTCATTATATATATATTCATTATATTCATTATATATATATATATAGATAGATAGATAGATAGATAGGGTCTTTCATTTTAGGGTAAATTACCCTGTTTGTTTTTTCAACAACAATAGTAACAGGGATGGTTTGTACAGCAAAATTATTTTAACCTGGCTAAAGCTTGTCCACAGCCAAGCTGCTATATTAATTGTTGAAAACTCCATTTACTTGGTTTGCCTATTTCAATACTTTTAATAACAACAGAGTTTTTTTACTTGTTGACATATAAATTCTTAAACTTGATTTTTTGTTCATGGTATCTTTATATATATATATATATATATATATATATATATATATATATAAAATAAAGTAGTAGAGAAAATATTCCCACTGATTTCAAGTTCATAGAATCAATTGAAATGCGAAGAGATTGTAGAAATGGTGGATATAGTAATGGTGGTGTCCTCTTAGGGACCATCTCCGAAGACGGATCGTTTCCCCGTAAAAGGGAGTACAGTCAATACAGGGGTCATGACAGCAAATTGGAACTTCAGTGCCCGATTTTCTGTCGTGGCGGCCGGTCTTTCGGATTTACCGCATCGCTGAGGCTTGGGCGGGATGTTCTGGATGGAATAGACTATGTTCAATGTGAGTAAACATAGAAAGTAAGCTATTTTATCCAAGTAGGAAACTCCTAATTAAAATTGATGCAACGATTAAACAATAAACTTTGTCCTCTTGCAATTTTTATGCGTCTGAAAAAAAAGATTTAGTGATCACGATGGATATACATATTCAAAGGGAAATAAGATAAGGAATTCACGTACTATTTAAAGCAACATAAAAACAATAAATTTAATCATGATGAGATATTTTAAAATATTATTTTATCTCGGATGAGCAGAAAAAACTAGCAGAACTACTTTTTGTCAAAGTTTATAAGACTCCAAAATTTATCTATGCAACCCACGGATTAAAAAATCATATATTATGCAAGGATAGTAGCATGATTTCTGAAATGTAGCTTTGGATTGAAATTACTAACTGAGATTCAAGTCCTTTCTACTTATTAAATAATACTGCTTTTATATTACTTAATATTGTTTATTTTAACTCGAGCTATTTATAACTTTAGTTATTAAATATAACTTGAACTTGCTTATTATAACTTGTAATTACTTACTATAATAAAAATTAATTAATATAAATATTGAATAGCTCGAGTAAAGAAATGATTATCACATATTTTACATTTACCTAAGGAGTGCGAACAGTCAAACTTAAATATCTAAATTTTATTTTCAGTATTCAAAATCTTATTAATGTCCGATTTGCAGAACTGATGGCAGGCGCGATCTGCAATATCATGTGTTTCTCATTTAGTGGTACAGTTTTAAAGAGCCCGGTGAACGGATGCTAGTCATTTTGATTTTCTTTTCTACACTGAAATTTATTTTTCTTTACCACATTAAGTATCGAAGGGACATAATAAATAAATTTAAAAATGTTGTAACAGAACAGAACACTCATAATTTGTTTGCATTTTCATTCACATTACATGTGACACAACACATGAGTTTCAGTATCACATTCAAATGCATATTTTTTTTTATTTCGAAAATGTCACAAGTCTGACACGCTGTGTAACCCGTGAGTTCGAAAGTTACGTAACAAGCACCGTTTCCCCCCTAATTCTAATATAAATTTAAGCATATCTTAATTTATTTTAAAGCTGAATTAAACATAGAATTGCAGATAAAAAATAAGGAATGGATAACGTTTCCTGAACTTTCCTTTTATTTTTAAAGCAATCGTTGGTGCGTTTAGTTCTTTTTGAAGGCATTTTTATTCAGAAAATAAATTAAACAGTAATCAGTTACAGGTAATTTTAAATGGTAAGAATATATTCATTGATCTCTACACCGATTTCTATAAAGTGGATCACCTGGAAAAAACTCAATCTGCCAGGAGGAAAGGAAAGAATAGATTAAAGGAAACATTAGCCTTTGAAATTAATTTCTTTGTACATTCTATCTCATTTCAGTCAAATTATTGTCATTTCTGTTGTTTGTTTGTTGGTTTCAAACAACGGATTATTATTAAAAAGTATATATATATATATATATATATATATAATTCAAAGTTCTTCTAAACTGTAAGGCTTCCCAACAAGGGAACAAAAGTCCTTTATTCCTTAAAAAACTAAGTTTATCCCACGAAAGTCATCATTCCAGTTGTGTTACTTGAGCATATTAACCCCTTCGCATACCATGACATTCCCGATTCATACAACGAATTAGATAATTTTGAATATTTGAATCCATAATTTAGTCAAAACGACAATTAATTTATTAGACAGAAATCCCTTGGACACGCTTTAGTGTCTCAGCTGTCCTTTACGTTCTTATATAGATAAAAATAACTTTAAATGTCCCAAATAAGACGTGTCATCTAATTAAGTTAAATAAATTCGCTAGTCAAGGGCTTAATAAAGCGGTGAATCTAATGTCTTCATGCTGGAATTGACTGAACTTTAGAGAGAGAGAGATAATTTTGAATATTTCAATCTATAATTTAGTCAAAACACAATTAATTTATCAGACAGAAATCTCTTGGACACGCTTTAGTGTCTCAGCTGTCCTTGACGTTCTTATATAGATAAAAATAACATTAAATGTCCCAAATAAGACGTACACTAATTAAGTTAAATAAATTCGCTAGTCAAGGTCTTATAAAGCGGTGAATCTAATGTCTTCATGCTGGAATTGACTGAACTTTGAGAGAGAGATAATTTTGAATATTTCAATCTATAATTTAGTCAAAACACAATTAATTTATCAGACAGAAATCTCTTGGACACGCTTTAGTGTCTCAGCTGTCCTTTACGTTCTTATATAGATAAAAATAACATTAAATGCCCCAAATAAGACGTGTCATCTAATTAAGTTAAATAAATTCGCTAGTCAAGGTCTTTATAAAGCGGTGAATCTAATGTCTTCATGCTGGAATTGACTGAACTTTAGAGAGAGAGAGATAATTTTGAATATTTCAATCTATAATTTAGTCAAAACACAATTAATTTATTAGACAGAAATCCCTTGGACACGCTTTAGTGTCTCAGCTGTCCTTTACGTTCTTATAAATGAAAATAACATTAAATGTCCCAAATAATACGTGTCATCTAATTAAGTTAAGTTAAATAAATTCGCTAGTCAAGGGCTTAATAAAGCGGTGAATCTAATGTCTTCATGCTGGAATTGACTGAACTTTAGAGAGTGAGATAAGCGGTGAAATTCCAACTCAGATGTCAGATGTTGTCCCTTTTTTGCAATGTTTGTAACGTTCTGTGCTGTGTTTGTGATGCTTTTGTGTGTGTCGTGTCATATTGATATTTCTGTATTGCTTTTATATTTCCCCGCCGGTCTTCTAAAGGCCTTACACCCTTTCGGGTAGGCCGGACAGGTGTGGGTTTTAAATAAATAATAATAATAATAAAACTCAGATGTCACCATTATAAAACAATGCATTTGGATTTTAATCCTACCGTCTCTTATCTTTTTTAAAATTCTATTTTCGATGTCATAATATTAGAATTATTCCAGAACTGACACTCTACAAACCTCCATATTGTATTTTGAGCAAAAATCATATTCAACCAGTTGTTTATACATTTTCCCCGGTAGAATCAGATCATAGTTATGTTACAGTGGAGTCTTACGGGTCTATTCTCGTACCCCGATTGGGTTGGGAGCGTTTCGCCTTTCGACCGCGGGACGTTAATGGCTTTTTCTCGACCGAAAGAAGGGTTCTGATTCTCGTACCTCGGTCCTTTTTTCGAATATCACGCTTTACGCTACGAAGTGACGTATTTCTGCTGCGCGCGCAGCAAATCAAGCTATCTTCATGCGATATTTTTGTTTATGGTTTCATATTAAGTTCGAGTTTTGAATCGCCAAAGGAACTATGGCGAAGCGTACATTTGCTTCCCAGTTAGAAATTATGTTGGATGATTTTGAAAAATATCCACAAATTTTTAGTGGGAAAGTTGATTGCATCTTTTCGAAAGACACCAAGGGTAAGAGGTGGGAAGAATTAACTTCTGCTCTTATAAGATGCATTATAATGCATCTTTCTTGCTTTCATAAGTCCATTGTTAAGGGGGGGTTAAACCATTTATCTTTTCCAAAATATACCTTTATAATAATATTATACATTTATAGAGCATAAATTGCAGTCTTTTTTCAATATATTGATGTAATTACCAGTTTTCTAGAGAGAGGAAAAGTAATAAACTTTTTTCCATGCCAATTATTTTAACATGAATAAATCTTATAAATTAATATTACAAACCATTTGTTTATTTTTCCAATTACATAAGAAAATAAAACATGAAAAAAGTTATTAAATTCAGCAAGTTTTCACAACATTCAAAAAATTACATCTTTATCAAGGAACAAGAAAAATTCTTTTATTGACAGATTTTACAATTACTTTGTAAATATTTGACAAATTTCTTTGAATTAAAACACAAATAAAAAAAATTGTAATGATATATACGGAATGAGGAAAGTCATTCCACACTCAATGTTAAAAAAAATGTTAAAATGTTACCCTAATTTAATTTAATAAGTTAATTTAATAAAAAAATATTAAGTAATTAAATCTTTAAATGCAATTGATCTTAGCTAATTATCAACTATCATTATTGACTATCTTGATGGAGTAGTAAAAGATTTAACTACTTTTGAAGATTTAATTACTTTAGATTGCCGTAGAAAATTATTAGATTAAATTATTTAAATTCGATAAAAGATTTAACTACTTTTTTAAAAAATCTAAAGTAATTGATGAATTCTTCTTCAGATTGGTCAAATGGATTACATTTATCCCGATAAACCCTTTCAAAACACAATTAACGTCTTAGCAGCCTCCATTTTAAACGAAAATTTGATAAGTTCTGATATCGGAACAACACTTCTCGCTAGCGAATAGCTTTTACGCCAGATACAGAGCTGGCGAGAAATCGGAGTCCTTTTTTCGACCGAGCGAGATCGCAACCGGTTGGAAAAACGGGTACGAGAATCGCACTTCTCGTTAACGGGCGGAAAAAATGACGTCTCCCAACCCAAACGGGGTACCAGAATAGACCCGTTAAACTGTGCATTTCGGCCTGGGATCGCTTACTGCATTATTAGGGTCGAGATAACTTTCTCAGTGCCTCCTACTTTCATTTTTTTCACTATTTATGATTAAAGACTTGTAGGTAAGTAAATCGGCTTAACTTGAAATACGTCATCAAAATTCGACGAATAATTATTGTAATTGAGTGCTTCTTTCTATTTATTGCTAGCAGAGTACCTGACATTGCCCGATCTTTTTCCAATTAAAAGCTTGGGAAGACAGGAAACGAAGTAAAGTTAAATGAATAAATGTTTCGTAATATTATTTGATTAATGGAATAATGATCAAATTAGAATAAAATAATTACCAATTTTTTTAAATTTTCAAATTTTCTTTAATAATTATCTTTAATTTGATTACATCTGTACTGCATTTCACATCTTCGATTACTAGGCCCATTTTTGGGTATATTTCTTTTTAGGAACTTTTGAAATAAAAATTTAATACTACGTAATTGATCCATTTGATGAAGATCTTTTGATGACCTTTCCTCCACTCAACCATTTACAACAGCTGAACAAAGCGAATGTGTTTCTCAATGTATCAGAGCGGCTGGGGCAATTTTCATAAAATTCGTTGATATGTTTCTCAATGTTTCATGAAAATTTTCCCAATCGTTCTGCACAAACATTCAACATACTCGTTTGAAGTAGTTATCATCCTTAGATGCTCATAGAAGAAGATGCATTTCCACCATATTTTAATTCGACGAGTTCGAATATTCAAATCAAACTATGTTAGTCTGTTCATTTGTTACATGTATTGAAAGAATTTATTCCCACTCTGCCCGTAAGGAAATGGGTTGGGGTTGATTTAACCAAACAGTATTTTTAATCGGCCAAATGAGGAACATTTGAACCAAGTTTCATCAAAACCACCCTAGTCGCTCGAAAGTGGTGTTGAAATAAACATACACACTTCGAGTTTTAGATATATAGATTAATTAATTCTGTATTTTCATGTTTATTTTCCGGTGATGGGGTCGCGACAAAAATTTTAAAAGAAAAAATGGATCACGACTTGAGAAGAAGCCCTGTGCTACATCTACGAATTTGAAATGATGCCTGTGTCACTAAATGTGGAACTGCACTTTCACGAAGACTTTCTGAAGATTTTAAAATTGTCGTATGAAAATAAAGCTGCGCAAATGCGTTGTTTTAATTTTTTCTGAATTGCATTAGTATGAAGCCTTAACTTGTACTTAAAGGCAGTTCAGTATCCACACAACATTATGATGATATATGAGATACATAGTGTGAGGCGATGTAATGACTTATGGTCAACTTCAGCTGTCGCCAGTCTTACTTGGTCTTTGGCGGATTAAAATTATGGATAATTGCCATAAACCACTTTGACCCTGAATATAGAACTTATCTTCATCAAAATATTTCAGATGGGTGAACATTTCAGAATTATTTTTTGAAAATGCAGGTGCCCGGTTAATGGATTTCATGCTGCAATTTTAGCTCGAAGCATGAGAGTCAGCTGTTTCCTGCGTAACCGATCCTGAGAAAACAGACACAGTTGGCTGTCTTTTATAGACAATAAAAATGAAACACGTGCTGCTGCGCTTTCAAAAAAAGCGAAAATTAGCTGCTATAAGTATACAAATTCCTCATAAAAGCATCACTCTCCCCAAACCACCAATATCTCGAGTCGTCGGTTATGATAATCAAGATTTGTGCATATATTCTGCCCAGAAGGGGTTTTTGAAGTTTCCTATAAACTCACGAAATTTCCCAGTAAAAGAGGCATTATTCAATGCGTTAATTGTTCGCATCAAAACCTTGCTGACCCCAAAAGTACCTGGAAAACTGCGTTGCCTCCCTACCTATCCCCCCTACCACTTCTGTTCTTTGATGTTAACAATGGGAAAATTGAGTTCATCTCATTACCCCTTAACAAAAACCTGCTTCTAAAGCAACGACATATAAAAATGTATTCTTTCCCTGAGTTATTAAATATATTCAGATTACTGCGTGTGTAAGTTTCTTCCAGAAAAAAAGAGACCCTTTTTGTTATTATTAAATGTCCTCTATTGTTTTGCGGGCGCCAGACAGTGTTCAAAGAGTAGTGGCAGCCGGCTGAAAGATTTTTTTATAAACGTATAATATACAAATACAATTAAAACAACGGATGTTGAAGTTGCTTAATAGAAGGGGAAATTAACTGGAGAATTAAGAGGACCATTTTCCCTGTTCTCTCGTGTTTGCACCGTTTTTTACCTATTTCTTAATGCCTCAGGGCGGCTGTGACAATTGTTCTTTGTATCACAAGAAGTTTGGTTGCAGATACAAGCTGTTACGTTTAAAGGGTCAACTCGTCTTTTGTTCAGCTTTGGTGCGGCGAATCGCTGAATCCTGTACAATACCACAGGAAGAGATTGGCTGATGAGAACGAAAGTAAATGCTAAATGGAAGTGAGATGGAATTGCCAATCAAGATGATTTCTGTTTGAAAAAGAATAATGTTCTTCTGTAAGACACATAAACCGGAAAGAAAACTTCAGTGTAATTTAGAAATTAGATTTCCTTAAACCATTTTGCATTGGCCTCTGCTTGCAAGCCGGACATACAAATAAAATGTGATGTTCGCAAAATTCAACAAAAAAGCACTGTATTTCATGAAGAAAAAATAATTTTATCTATTGAACCTTGGACAAGAGGAAACGTATTTGAAGTTCTGTAAGCAAAAATAACTTAATGCTTCCTAGAATAGGCTTGAAAGCTATGGATTGTTTTTGGTTTACTTAAATTACACGACGCTGTGACGTAGTAGAAAGATAACAGATGTGCCACAAATCAGTGGATGGTAGATAGATTTTTTTAAATATAAATATTACTGCTACTGTGAATCTTGAGTTTCACAGCCAAGAATGGGAAAAAAAATCCGTCGGTACTCTTTTATTGAAGAATCTTGGATATGACATTGAATTTAATATTTACAATATTTAAAAAAAAACGAATTTTACCCGAAGTCATTGTCAATCGTCCACTGGTTCACCTACCTATTGTTCGACGCACATCTCTACAAGGAATTTGGTGATCATTTTGTGCTTTTGTTTACTCGTTCCAAGACATCTTCACTATTATATCAAAATTACTTATGTCAAAAAACACATATGCAGAATTTTGCTGTAAAGCAGGAACCACTAGCGACATAGGGCATTTCGTCACAACATAATATAATCACAAAGCAGTTACAACTATTTGAGAGCAGATGCAGCAGGTTTTAGCAAATTTCACTTACGACATTTTAATATAAAAGTGACCCATGATATGGGAGTGAGATGGGGATCACTCATTATGGCCAAAGTCACTCGATACGTTTAGTTGATGGGAACATTACAACGGCTAATGGGGACGGTGCTCGTAAGTTTAAACCGTGGTCAGTCGACATCCGAGAAATCACCCCATTCCAAAAAAATTCTACACCACACTAGCATGAGAATGTCTCATCCACAGCGAATCATTAAACGTGTAGCAGGTTCCCATACATTGCAGTACTCCGATAGAAGCGGGTATGAAACTCGCGATTCTCCAATCTGGAAGCAAAGACTTTGCGACTGGGATACCACGGCCTCAGTTCTGCACTAGAGTCACTTCCAGAATACACAAGACAATAAAAGAAATCATTTCAGAAAATAAGAAGATATCATTTTAGCGATACTGAAGTAGTCTAGTATAACTTACCAACAACAACAACAACAAAAAATCACGTGACTCAACTTTTTTAACATTGCAGTTCATCGAAAAGCAGTTTTAGGAAGATTTTTTACCTTATCTCTAAAATGTATTCTCGTTAAATGAATTTAAAGCAAATACATAGATAAGAGAAAATACAATGTTATAAAAATATAATAGCAGTTGGTGACTTAACTTTGTTTTAAAGACGCACTGAACTTTTTAAAAAATGAGTTATTAAACATGCATATAAAAATACATTTCCGCTTCTTTTGGGTCTATTCTTGTACCCACGGTTGGATTGGGAGACGTCACTTTTTCCGCACGTTAACAACGGGAAAAGTGACGTCTCCCAACCCAACCGGGGGTACCAGAATAGACCCCTTTATTGGAGATACCGCGTAAATGAGTCCAGGTGATTGACTTTGCAGGAACCGGCTTAAGGTTGATGAACAGAGGCTGTTATTTCAAAAGCACCTATAACTGATTTTCAATCTAGTGAATTTTTTTTTTATTGTTCTTATTATTGAATCAAATAAAATGTCGAAACTTTACGCGAACACTTATTTTTAAAATGAAAGTAACTGAAAGAAAGACGACGAATATTCGCCTTTTCACCTTAGAAAGCTTATGATTGAATTGCTAATCAATGCAATTAGGATAATATGTAAATATATAATACGATGATTGCAAAGTAATGATGCATTAGTTTTTATTCTTACATCATACCATAGACAAATACAGCCGTAAAATGTAAATTTAAAAAAGTAATGAAGAAAAACGTGTCTTTTGAGTGTGTATGAATAACTAATATTCAGCTGTGGCGAAGTTTCCCCGCTATCTTTTTAATATAGCTCCAAAAAACTTTTGAGACAAGAAAGGCATAAAGGGAAAGAAAAGTTCCATCGGTACTTCAGTTAATTAAGTAAATAATACATTAACATTGCAGACTGGCATTTAATTAGGATTATGAAATTATGAGGTCACTAGAATTAGATAACAGAATCCACGTATGTAGAAAACGCAAACATTTTGGACTTTCTGAAAGATTTTTTCACTTTTCTTGTATTAAATATAATTATTATCATTTACATAATAATTCATAAGTTTGGAAAAAGCATTAAATGCCCTAATTTTAATTAAAAAACATTTTCAAAATATTTTGAACAGTTATCGAGATTGTTTCCAATACGGAAAATATTTTGAATAATTATCGAGATTGTTTGACCATGGAAAATATTTTGAATAATTATCGAGATTGTTTGACTGTGGAAAATATTTTGAATAATTATCGAGATTGTTTGACTGTGGAAAATATTTTGAGCAGTTATCAAGATTGTTCGACCAAACTGTGAAGAACTGGCGGCAGAGTCTTGTTTTTGGGGTAGAAGTATCACGGGAACTAGTACGGATATCATCAAAGCTCTCTCTCGTGTCTGTTGATCTGATGCTCAGTATCCGTCGTTGTACGCCACGCATCTTCTTTTTAATGCTGTGTATAAGTTTGGAGCACGAGTGCTTGGATGTAATTCTCGTCATATATAAATACTACTCAAAAATTTAGAGATGTACATTGCTTAAGACAAATTTTGGAAATAAATTTACTGATAACTAACATAAAAAAGGAACATAGAAACATATTCCACAGTGTAGTAGAAACCAGGAGAATTAAACGTCATATTCAGGTCAATGTTCATGACATCAGAGACCAGATAAAGAATAGAAATATTGAAACAGTGATTCACAATGTTTTTTTTTTCAAAAATATCTCAACATGAATTTAATTTAAACTTGAAACGAAGACAGTTTCATATTACCGATATAAAATTTTGAGAGAGAACAAGAAACATCAAATTTAACGATATGTATGCAGTTCCTCTTTATTAATTCTATCAGAAGTTATTGAGTTGCACACATGATTTAAATTTGTAAACGTTGGTTTATTGATTTATATCAGTTTAGTGAGAACTTTAGAGCTGAACAAAAGTTGAAAACGTCTTCGCAGTTTAAAATGAGGAAGTAAAATGAAAACCGTAAGATTTGTATCAAGGAAAAATTAAAACACTTTATTAAATTTGACCTTTATTTTCTTAATTCCTATTCTTTACATCTTTTTCTTCTTGACCTACCTACTTAGAACCATGCAATGTTTTTATTTATCACTGCAGCATTAAAAATTCCCACAAACCATCAGAGTAAGTTGAATGCACAAATTCTGAAACATAAATTCTACTAATTGAAAATTCTTCAAAAAAGTCGAAGCTCAAAAGAAACTGAATAATAACGCATCTTTAGATACCGACCATTCCTCAGCAATAATCCAGGGGCGAACAGAAAACAACCCGCCACTTGTTGTCTCATAAACACCGAGGGGTAAATGCTTTTCACCCTTCTATAATTCAGCGTGGGCCATCAGGTGAGGCCTCCTCTGATGCTGAGGTGGCAGAGCCTCATCAAATATTGAAAGGACTGACCGGGTTAATTCCAATTATTCGCGCTTACGGTGCTACGCAAGATGGACAAGCCGGCCGAATCACCCTTACGGTTTTATATCGAGTATCGTTAGAGTTAGTCGTTGATCTTCCATATCTATTAGGGAGAGGGAAAGGGATTCAATACAAAATCGTCTATTTATAGGTCAGATTCAAGATTGGATATGACTTAGGGCTTATTTGTTTTGACTATGCTGCAAAGCAGGAGTGGGTAAAGAAATTGTTTTAATTGATGCACAACTTTATCCAAATATTTGTCATGTATTTTTGTTTGTTTATAAAGGGGATAATTAAATTCAAACACGAAGTTCAGAATAGAAAGCATTAAAATAATATACTAATCCGATACAAAGCTTTTTTATAGTCGAGAAATTTTTAAGCGACCATGTGTGTAAATAATTTTGTTACTTTTGGTATCATCATCATGGTAACAATATTAGCACTATTTTATAGTAAAACGAAATTAATTCTAAAATTTCCTGTTTTATAAATATTTTCAGACCTTCTAACATCGAAAATGCAATGAAGTAGGATGCATTGTATTGATTCCTATGTATAAATATTGTGATATTTTAAGTAGAAAATAATAAAGACATATAAAGGTTTTTTTGTAGTGAAAATAATGTAGTTTGTTACCTTTATAATAGTAGCAGTCAATAAATATGACAACTGCCCAGCAAAAAAATTTCTGCACCTTAAGAAAATCAGAATTCTTGTCATTTTGACACATGTCTTACAGCTTTAAAGGTTTTTCCTCCCCTTACTATTGTTATTATGAGTAAAGTATAAATATTAGTATAATGTTAAAATACAGTAAACTATTTATATAGAACTGACAAGAACATAAGGAATTAAATCAATAAATGTGCTCAAGCGTTTCTGTTGTATTTTTTCAGATTTATTTAAAACCCACTACTTCGTAATAATACTATCTAAAGAATGATTATTTTTATTTAATCAATAGATAATAAGCCCAAAGATCGTCTCAACAATTTTCATCTCAACCCAGACGTAATGCAAATGAAAATAACAGCAATATAGTTGAATTACTTAAACAACTCATACGATAATATAGAAAGGCATAAATAGAAGCGAAATTTCCATATGTTCTTAGTCACTGAACAACGCCTCGTGTCTCCTCTAGTCCCTCCTTCGCTTTCTCTCCTTTTGCATCTTCTCTTCTTTATTGCTTATTTGATCGGAAAGTCATTAACTAACACTCCAATCTCGCCAATTAACGATCCAGAGGCAAAAGAAAGAAGAAGCCAGGAGGAGATTCCACCAGACTGGTTGGTCGAACTTGCGATTCGGAGCAGATCCCTCAGCAGTGATCCGCCGCATCAAACTTTGATGAGGTCTAATCAGCCACCGGGAAAAAGGATGGACCCTGCAAGGCAACAAAGGGCCGAAGAGACCCAATAAGACTTGTTAACTGCCCTTCCCTTCCCTCCTGCCCCCGCGGGGAGGGCAGTGCAGGCAAATCGTTTCAGGTGCCTACCACAGAAGCGGCGTAATTCGATTAAGAACCTATTTGGCTCTTTCAACGGTGGGGCCTTCGCCAATTACGTGAAGCGACTTAACCTACGGTAGTATCGTCTAATTATCCCTCACCCGCAGCATCTATCTTTCATTTGGACGCCATATTTAATCAAGGGGATGCCCGCTCTTTATTGCTTCTGCGCTCAGCCAGGGTCTTTGTCTTCAGGTGAGGATAGCTCTCCACGCCACTTTCGCTCCTTGCCACTTTTCTGCACTTCTTTTGAAGCATTTCATATTAAGGAATTCGTCACTTTTCTGAAGAGATAATTTCTTATTTAACAGGATATTTCTGTTCTTAACATTATCTATGTGCACAATGTTCCTGATACCAGATTCTACTGCAAAATAAGTTGCCAGATGGGATTATCTTTTCGAACCGCAGTATTTAGGATCTTTTGAAATGTGTACGAACAATGAGATATAAATTTTGTACCAGAAATAATTATGAGATATTTAGGAAAGGTATCTCGATATGAAGATTCTTTGTCCACAGTTGAAAATGACTCTTCGTATCGCTGTCTTTCTTCCCTTTTGATCATTTCGTATTGAAGAATTATTCGATTTCTTATTTGACCATGAACACCCAATGTTCGTGACAAATAAAATTATCTTGGAAATTCGGTTATCACAGGTAGGTACCCTCCTTACCACAGCATTTGGAATGTTTTAAAACTTAAATATAGTCGCAGGTAAAAATTATCGATATGAAGATACTTCATCTTCAGATGAGAATGGCTCTCCGCACCATTTTTCTTTTTTTAAATCTTTTCATATAATATCTCATTACTTTTTTAAGGTGATGTTTGCATATTTGATAATATATTCTTACTTTTATTTAACCATTGATGTCCATAGTGTCCAAAGCTCAAAGAAAACTTAACACAACGTAAAGTTATCTTGTACTCGTCTTTGAAATTAAACACAAAATCTAAATGCAACGCTGAAGCTAACACTGAAATTGTATTTAATAACAATTTTACTAGAAGTATATGTAAATCCTCATTAAATGGTACCTTCATTTGAGAATATTTACTTTAGAAAATATTCCTTTAGCACATGCATGACTTCAAGTAGACTAAAAGCACAATAAAATTTCCAGCTAGAATGAAATGTTAAACTTTATAATGGAATATTTAACCACTTCTTAGTCGGATTCATTTTCGAATATCCGACCAAAAAAAAGGCACTTTTTTTTATTGCTGAAAATTAATGTATGTTCTATCCTGAAATCGAAAATGCAAAGTATTTGTATCAGTAAGCAGTTTCTGCTTGCCCTACTGGTATACATGTGATACCCCGTTAGCTGATCTCCAGTTTTCCCTGCAATGCATCCAAGTTTTAAATTAAAAGAAAATACTCTATGATAATATATTTTTCAAATCTATTGATTCGAGGTATGTAAGATAAATATCTGCATGAAAAGAATTATTAATGATATGTAAAAAAATGTTTTTTTAAAAAAATGGTTTTAAACCTTACCATGCAAACAGATTTACAATCTTTCCCGACCATCAGCGTGTAAAAACCACATTGAAATCATTTACTGTCGATTTTTTTTATTGCTTACATTGTCAAAATCTCGGAATACAACGAGACGCGTAAGTAGCGACGAATTCACTTTGAACGATGCATCAACGTATGGCGTGCGACGCCGACCACGAAGGGGTTAAAAGAAAGTATGTCCTTTGGTAAGTTTCACAAATAAAAAATTAAAAATGTACTGTCTTGTGCTTTGAATTTTTGTAAAAATGAAATGTGAACACTTAGATTTTTGGAGATTTTGATGAATTTCAATGTTTTAGACCTTCTGATTCCGAGAAAACCATTTTTTGAAATTTTTTTGAAATTAATATCTGTTTGTTTGTGAGTGTGTGAACATGATAATACAGTACTCCGAAAGAACATATTTTAATTTGAATCAGCTGGTGTAGTTAGTAAAAATAAAGCATATATTTATTTTGTTGCAAAATATAATATCGGTTATAAACATATACATATGTGTTTGCTAATCAGCAGCTAAAACTTCCCTGGACTAAGACCAAAAAATAAAGATAAATAGGAATTAATAGGAGCCGTTGTTTTGCTTTCATTCTACTAAGATAAATCTTTCGCTGCTGTGAAATCCTGCTAAAAGGATGCAGAATCTTGTGTTTAGCTATAAAAAAACACTAGAAAATGAAAGATATTGATCTTTGCTCCTTCCCACTTCCTCCACGGACGCATAAACAAAAAAGAAGAAATAAAAGCCAGAAAATAGAAGCCAATGAGGTTAAAAAATGCAGAAAAAAATCGTTAATTTGAAAAAAATTAAGACCAAATGCAGAAAAAAAATCATTAATTTGAAAAAAATTAAAACCAACTGCAGAAAAAAAAATCGAGATTTGACGTATTCAATAATATTTTTTGATGTGTTAATTTTTAAAATTTTTAGTTTATTAACTTGACTAGAAAAGTATATAATGTCTTTTTCAAAGAGTAAGCTCAGCAACAAAGCAAGACATCTGCAGGATGTGGAATTTACAAAAATCAGAAAATAACAAAAAATCTACTTAACCGCATTGGCTTCTGAGCTAATCATATGAAAAACTATCATTGCACCCATCCCTTCCCTGAAAACAAGTAGAGCTTAAATTAATCAATCCTTTTTTCTTTAATTAATTAATCTTATTTTCAAAGTAGATTTAATAAAATCTTCATTACTAATCAGTTGTGTTTATATTTAAACTTCAATAGTTTTTAGCTATATATATATAAACATAGGCAGGAACACAATCTTGGAATCATTTTGCATGAACCTGAGAAAACTTGAGAATATTGCGCTTAAAATATCATACGTAATATTATAAAGTTAATAAATCAAACGTAAAATTATAAATAAGTACAAACTTAAACAAGTGAGTCAAAAAATAAGGCAAACTAATATTCAAAAAATTAATATTGAATGAATATTCTATATTAATTTTTTGAATATTTTGCATTGTATAATTTTAAATTAAGACAAAACCATTAGGTAAATCAAGAAGATATTACTAAAACATATGGAACATTCTTAATCTGGAGATTTTTGCTATAGATATTTCAAAAATAGGGTCATCTTCAGTTTTATTACTATCGCCGTATATTTTGATGGCAATCTTGTTCGTTTCTTTTTCCAAATCACAAATTATCCTTTTCACGTATATGATCACTAAGTTTAAATAAAATATAATTTAATGGTGATACAAGTGATGCTTGTCATATATTTCATTAACATTTTTCATTCACATTATGTTACCACACACACATACACAAGAAATGGTAAAAAAGCAATGGAAATCTCAGTCAAATTTACAAAAATAATGAATATCACTTTTTTTAATAATTATTATCTAATATTTCCCAAATAATACCACCATATTATTATCAATAAATAATTATAACAATTTTCACCAATATCAAGACCTATTTATTTCCAAATTTTGACAGAACCTAAAAACCACTCGTCTAAAAAACTTTCATTAATACTTGAACGGAAGAAATTCTCTTGTTTTTAGTGGAATGAGAGAGAAAAAAAGGCCATCCCGTCTCTGAAATATAAATTACTTGAGAGTAGGTTTTAAAAATTAAACTCACACTTGAGAGAAGTGTTACTTTGAAGGCCTACCTTCGATTTTAAGAGCTCTCCTGAGTGGCAAAACAACACCCTTGGCCTAGCTTGGGAGTGTTACCATTATCGTAGCGGTGCGTTCACCATTAACAAGTTCTCACTTTTCCGGGAAGATCATGAAGGAGACGCTATCCCGCCATAGCACTGTCACGTTCTGGAAAAGATCGTAAAATTAAAGTCCAGTCGAGGTGATTGTGAACTGACTCAACTCCTCTCCCCCGCCTGTAAAGTTTTTTCACCTAATACGTGCACTCACACTGAAGTAAAAAGCGAGAAGGTATAGTTCATTCGTATAAAGGTTAGAATATATGGTCTTTAAGTAATAAATTCTACGATATTAGAGAAATATTATATTAT
>BGPR01000284.1:517500-563339 GCA_013235015.1 Araneus ventricosus
TATTTCATGTGTTCATTAAAAGTATAACCAAAAGGGGGGAAGAATAAAAGTAACTTCAGATATATCAGATTTTGAGAAATAAATCGTGTCGTCATATTTCATGTGTTCATTAAAAGTATAACCAGACGCAAGAAAAAAACCCCATAAAACGACCTGATCAAATTTAGAGGCTGCCGCTCTCTTTTATTACGGTATTGATGAACCGTCACTATCAGGACAAATACCATCTCCCATTGTATACTAAATTCAAAGCAAACATTAATGAAAAACCGCCTGCTTCAGGTACAGCCTCCTTTTGTTTATTATTTGTTTTTCCCAGGCGTCTGGTGGACAGCACAAGGAATCCATTATGAAACTTCCATCTATAAGCTGTTAGAAAAACGAGAAACGATTTTTCAAATTTCCACGACCACCAATGGTGTCGCCTCTTGACATGTAGCACGTAATTGCACGTTAGGGCCAGCCTATTAGATATCGACGTTTTCGGCAACATCAAAGAGTTCAATCGGCCTTCCGTTTCTGATGACAATTAATCTTGTGCCGAAACAAAAGGAAAATAATTAATAACCATTGTCAATGCCTTTGATACATTCTTTGCTTTTTCACGCCTATGGAAGAGTTCATTTAGCTCGTTTCTTTTGATCGAAATAACCCACTTACTGTTCAGCAGCGGCTCATTTCTTTAATAGATTTTTCCAGTGTTTTCTCAAGCGCCGCCCGTTAATTATATCGCGATAATAGAGGTCCATGAAAAATTTAATTTTTATCTGCTGTGTTTATATGTTTTGAATTCAAGAATTCGAAATGATTTTAAATTATTCGCCGCAAATAAGTTGCTTGTAACAAACAAATTTTTCCAATGAAGTTGTCATGTTTGAATATTTTCAGCATGCGATTTCTATGTATTTCTATCAAACGATTTTCATCATCTAAAACAACCAATTTTTTCCAGAAGAAACTTTTAGTTGTGAAAGCCTTTAGCAGATGATTTTTTTTTATCATGCTTTAATTTTTAGAACTAGAGGTATAGAATTTCTGTGAATATTTCAAGATTTTAAATTCTAATCCTGTATGAATATGTAAGGTTTTAAAATTTTCTTTTTAAAAAAAAGTAAGTGTATATCTACATGTTTTGAATTAAAGAACTGGAGATGATTTTAATTATTTTCTTCAGTTCTATAAATCAATTTTCCTCTAAGGTTGGAATTATGTTTTTAATTTCTAACTTTGGAAATGGTGAATTTGTAAAAAGCTTTAAAATTTTTTTATTTGGATGCGATGCAAGCTTGAGTTGAGTTAAAGAAGTCTTAAGAATTTCTTTTTACAATAATCATAAATGAAACTGAATTTTAAAAATTTGAGGTGATTTAAATGTATTTATGGGAGGTATTTTTTTCTGACTGTAACTGCGATTTTCCCCTAAGAAGTTATTAATTTCAGCAAATTATTTTCATTGCCGTGGTTTTACTTTCTAGAACTGCCAAGAGAGCAAATTCATTTAAATTCATTTAAATTTTAACTGATGTTTTTTCTAAAGTTGTCTTAAAAGTGAATACTTTTCTGAAAACGTTATTTTTTTCAAATATCACGAATCCTGACAAGAGATCAAACTGAGCATTATTTGAAATGTAAATGAGCATTGTGAATGAGGTTATCTTTTGAGGAACTTGAAGAATTCCACGAGTTTTCAATCTCTAACATAATCTCTCTTTCAAAATAAAAGTATTTAAATTTCTTTGCCTTCAAATTTTGAAAATTTTCAGTACATTAACATTTTTTATATGCCACATTTACCAAATGAATTTGCTGATTGAAAAGAAACAATAATCTCCCTTAAAATAAACACAAGAAGTAATTAGTTCCTTTTATAACGTTAAATCGAAAATTGGGATTAATTGGAGACCACCAATGAATTCCAAGTATTAAATACAAAATGTTAAATTCTCTGTCAAAAAAGAATGCTTGCTGCGCAGAAAAGATTCAAAAGATGGGTTCCAACATAATTTGAAATAATTATCTGACTGAATATTAAGATTATAACAGAGAATTAAATTAATCAATGTAATAAACAATCAAAAGAAGTATTATTTACAATATTTGTGTTACAAATGAGGGAATCATACACTACTGAAATCGCGAAAGGTATTTTATTTCTATTTTAACAATTTATTTATTTATTTTTATTATTTATTTATGTTTTTTATATATTTTTTTTATTTATACCTACCTCCGTACCTAATTTTGCTTAAAGATATTCCCCGGGTTGAACGGTCGAACGCACTATGCTGAAAAGTGTTTTTGAAAATATATCTAGCTGTATTTATACAATATTTCTGTTCAGTTGTCAGCAGAAATGTTTCACATTCTCTAAAATTTGTACTGTAGTCTGGTTTCGATTTCGAGAGGCATGATTGCAAAGAGACCTCTTCCAAATTATCGAATTTCTATTATAGAAAGTTTATTAAACAGTTTCCCTAACGACAGTAAATGGGATTTCTCATTCTAGTACTTTTTAGCCTCTTATGGATATATGAAAAATAACTAGTAATGACTAACCAAAAACACAGTAACAAAAAATGTGCAAAGCATCAGTAATGGAAAAACAAATGTTTCTGAGAAACAATCCAAAACTTATTACATTTTGTAGCTTTTCAGCACTTGGCCAATGATGATAATCATATCTCTTGTTGTTGTCTTGAATATTTCATTATGTAAAGTGAAGTAATCATAACGATTGTACATTCTACATTATCTCTAACATTTCATGGACACAAACACATCTCCCCAAAGTACTTATAAACTCGTGTTTCTGAAAGTTTTTCAATTCTTATGTGTCATTTTTTTGTCTGTCACGAATAGTCGTTACACGAAGTCAATATCTACTCGAGATAGAAGCTTTGTATCCCAATAAACTTACAAAATTTCAACGAAATATCAGCTTTCCTACTGATCATTCTACCAAATAACTCTTTCAAATGTCCTTGTAATAGGGTTGAAAGAGAAAACAATGGAACTGCCCATGAGTTGTCGTGTATGCTCACTTTTCTGCGGATATATCTATATTCTTAAATTACTTTATGTTTACATTCGGGGTGACTCTTTTCGAAATGACAACAAAAAATTGAATTGAGAAGGGGGAGGGGAGATCTTTTTCGAAGACACCGTAAAAAGGCTGGAGGAAATAGATATTCTGATGGTAATGACTTTGTTGAAAGAAAATATGATTTGAAGCTTCAAATATTACATTCGTGATTTTACTTCCCCTTTCTTTATTTCTATAGTTCCAAGTCACATTTCTTTTCTATGATGGGCTAATATTTCGTTTTGGTTTTAGAACTGAGTAGGGTGATTAGTGTTTATCACTTTTCATTCTTTCAAGATGTAGTTACATCAGATTGCGATTGCAAATTAGAAATAAAGCAAATTCAACTACTTTATCCCTGCTTCTTTATAAATAAGTCTGTTACAATTCTTGTCAACATCACTCATTTTTCTGTATTTTTTATGTTCGTTAATATATCTTTTCAGTTTTAGAATAGAATCAACGGATTAATTTTTTAACTGTTAGTTCTTCCAAGATCGAATTACAACAGATAGCGACTTACAAATCAGAAATAAAACAATTTCAATTACTTCTCTGCTGCTCCTATTAGAATCATAAGTCGATTAAAATTTTTGTCATCATCACCCTCTTTTTTGCATTCAAGCTTTACAACTTATTTTCTTATCTTTATTCATTTTTAGGATGAATTTTCCATTTTTAACATTGTTTGTTAAATTTGCTTATTATTTGTGATGTAAGAATTTAACAAAATTGTCTTTAAGGAATGAAATTGATTTAATTTATAGTTTTACTTATTAGGATAATCTTAGTAAAAGGGTGATTTAATCGTGAATGAAGAATATTTTTGCAAGAAAGAATCGTTCGAATATTTAAAAAGCTTTAAGATTGCCTTACATTTAATAAAGAAAAAAAGCTCATTCCAATATATGAAGCCATACGCTGCCAATCATAATTTTAAACAAGCAACTTTTAAAAGTTTAGTTTCTTGCAATTGAATATAAAAACTATTAGGAAATATATAGATTAAAAAAATGAATGCCAGTAAAAGTAATCAAATATGAGAACAATTATTTTCTTTGTTTGAAAATCCTAAATATTTTTAAATTGTATAATGTATCTCTAAATTTTTAAATTAAAATGAATTTCTATTAATAAATTTAACTGACTCTTAATAGACGTTTTTCATGAAAAAGCATCACATACGTTAAAATAATTTTCCATTTGTTAAATTAACAAGTTTTTTATCCACTTAATGATAACTATAATCCAGCTTAAATTTTGAATTTTGTAAGATATTTTCCGTTTAAGTGCATTTTTTCATCCAAATTTTTCTCTTTCTAATTTTAGTGCGCATGTTTGTTGGAAAATAAACCAGAATAAATAAAAAAAATACTAATTATTATAAATGTTTGATAAATCAGGTTTAATATTATAAAGCTTTTTGTGAAACTGTATGCGTTTGCTGATAATCAAAATGTGTTTCTCCTATTTTATCATTAGGAATCTTAAATGAAATACATACCGTAGAAGTTCGCATCAGTAGAAGATTCTTTTTCCAGAATCTCAATTTAAGAAATCCTATTTTGAGTTAAATTTATTATTCATATATCCATTAAAAAGCCCGCAAAGAGCATTTTAAACAAAAGTTTTACTACTTCGAAAGGAGATTAGTTTTACTCACTTTTCTAAAATTTCTCCTATTTTTGGAAAAATAGTAACATGAATTGCGTCATACCGTAACTACACATAAGTCACAAAGCAAGTCCTGACTCTGCCAGTCTTTCATCAAAACACATTTTCTTTGCTGTTTAAAAGTTTCTTAAAAAAAACAGTCATGCACTAGAATTACCGAAAAAATAACACCGGAAAGAAAATCAATTCAATAATGACGTTAAAATTTAGAAGGTTGGCGGAAGCACGCTACCTTTAATGCTTTTAAATTTTACCAACTCCAAAGAACGAACATTCTACTTTTGTAATAAATAAATAAAATTTTAAAAATTACTCCTTGGCTACACCGAAACGTAATAAATCACACTCATATAGATATAAAATCCTAAATAAATAAAATATAGATTTCTCCTACATCTTGATGAGGGTGGCCCACCGCACGTGGTTGTGAAAAAGACACGTTTGGAGTATAAAAATGGGGGAAGAAAGGAGGGGGAAACGTAAAATTTTGGTGATTGTATTGATGGGAAAGTGATCCAAACGATGAAGTTTCGAATTCTGGCCCTAATGTCATCATTTACTGAATTTACCATCTTTCCATTTTGGGTAGTGGATCAGCTGTTTTGGGGAAGGGGGAATCAGATACAGGGAGGAATAAAATCGATTTAAAAAAATCCACGCGTTATGCCGACTGACATTAGCTTTTTCTTTTCAACACACAGAGATATAGCAAGGGTTTCGTCAGCGGATAAATCGTTATGACTGGCAGGGTCGTTTTCAATCTCTTCGGTGAATTTTAATCCCTTGTAAACAGAAAATCCATGGCCACCATTGGCCTAGTGAGATAAGGCATGACATGGCATGACTGAGGAATATGAATCGGAAGAAAAAGAAGGTTAGGGGTTCTATCCTCAGGCTGTGCTTTTAACCAATATCATTCAGAAACTGATAGGTCGTGTTAGCTGCAAATTTTTTGCTTCTCGCTTACTGATGAACATTTTCCCTGTTATCCTCCAAGCCGAACGCAAACGTGGTCCAGTTTCCATTGATAGTCCTCCATAAAGTCCATCTGCCCCAATACACAGGAGATACGTCAGAATTCTACCGCAGGTGCCACCAAGGTTGTTTTGGTCAACAGAAGATGCACATTTTCCACTTTATCATAAGTCTTTGATTCATGAACTTGGCTAGATATATAGTGATGGTTTTCCGCCAACCGGGGGCAAGGAGGCTATAGATGCTCCGGGTGCCCGGTTTAGGGTGCGCTATGGTATCAAACTATTACTGTGTTTATGACATTTTTAAAGCAAAATATGATTAGGGAGAGTAGAATTAATCCATACCCCTGTCGTCATTTAAGCTTCTTAGGCAACTGATGACAACTGGTATAAAAATAATCATCTTCTCCGGGTGTCACTGACCATGGTGGCAAAACATTAATGACTTTATGCCACTTTATAAAGTAAAATACAATAAGGTGGGGAATACCATGCCCTGGGCGCCGTTTACTCAAACTATGTCACTGATTATGACTAGGGGGGATCATATTATGACCCGGTCGCCACTGTTTTCCGCACAGGTACTAGAGGCGCTCTTCTCTTACCTTGAGATCCTGGGAGGTCCTCAAAATCTACTCGACGTACATCGCATAAACCTATAGCGAATTTACTACAACTACATTGGGTAAAGGAAGGGGCCTCAAACAATTTTGGGCCCTTGTCCTCGTAATGTAGTACTAACTATAGATACGCTAAAACAAGTGGTATTAGAACCTCCGCCACAAGAATATTATCACCAGCTTCTACGAATAATATAGCTCAGAACTTCTTAAACTTTGTGTCATCATCACACACGGCGTGGTAAAAATTTTCTGTGTGTGTGTGTTCTGTTTTTTCCAAATTCTTCAACATTTGAAGTAAAATTTATGCAGAAAATCACTGATATCTTTTCTCTGAAGAATATTGAATAACTAGTCAAGTTAACAAATTCTTATTTTCAACATTGATTTTTCATCTTATTGTGTCCTCTGGTCTTGGATATATTAAACAGATCACTGAGCATCCTTGGAAATTTTAATTTGAATGTAAGTCTTAGTTAACTTTTCCCAACCAAATGCAACGTTTGACTTACATGTCCCGTATTGATGCATAATTCAGAAATAAAAAGTTTGCTCCTTCAATATATTTTAAAATTTCATGAAACAGCTTTGGAATTTTCATATTTTTTCGTAATAAAAGAACAAATCTATTATTCTGCATTATTATATACAAAAACATATCACTACTCTGAAAAATAGGAATAAATAGCACTTCAATGATAATGCTTCAAAGGTATTAATCAGAAAAAGAATCAGGTAATTTACGCAAATTTAGTTTAAGTCGTTGATTCTTAAATAAATAATTGTAAATAATACTAATGAAATAAAAGTAAGGTAACTAAAAAAATTATTAATGTAAAAACGTATTCTATCCACAAAAAATAAAATGATAAGATTTTTAAAAAGATTAAAAACTTTTAATACTTTAAAAACTGTCTGTATAAACGTTAACATTATTTTTCTAACAAATTGCAATTAAAAGAACCAATTATGCTACCTTTCTTCAACTAAATCAAGAAAATCATCGTCATAGCAAAAACAAAGCAATTACCAATTCCAACACATACTTATGCCAATTCAGTTGATAATTATTTCGCTTAAGCCACCTTTCCAAAATGCGTTTATTTAAATTCCCTCTTTTACTCTCGCTCACGTTTACATAGCCGAAAATTTGCGTCTTCAACGATAACATTTTAATTAATTACTTGGAAATTATCTCTGATTTAATCAAATAAATGCAAATGATAAAACTCTGCAATTAGCCTATTTAAAAGCAAAGATTCCGTCCGCAACCTTCACTGATCCCTCTCCACCCTTTCCGACATAATTCAAACATTTCTCCCAATATCAAAAGCAATAAAATCATAATGGGAAAACGTACTCCACCTTCCCAAAGTAAGATACTAATAACAATTTCTCCTCCCCTATGTCCTGCCACCCCTTTTCTTCAGCGGTCCTTTTTACCCATATCGGTCCAAAAGGAAGACTCTCTTCTTCAAGGAGCAATCAAACTTTTTTTTGTAGCCGAAGAGTAATTCCATAGAAGGGTCGTCCCTCAATTGAGGAGGAGGAACCTTAAGAATCCACCGACTGTCAGCCTTTCCTTCCCCCCAGTCATCATCTCATCATGGTTTATTGAGAGATGGCAATACTGAGGGGACCTGCTCGTCTTGAGGATCGACTTGTGATCACGTACTACTCAGTTGGGTGATTCTTACGTGTCGGTCTGAGCATTCTCTGAGCATTAATCACTGAATGAGAGAGAGAGAGAGAATACGATTGTGTTGGAGTCTTCCACCCCTCCCAGTGCCTTATTTCTTCTGTCTTCTGTTTTTAGAGAAGGCTATTCTCTGCGGGATAAGAAGGAGAAAAATAAGTATATAAAAAAAGGAAGAAAGAACACATAACTAATTTTATTTTGAGGTTGAAACTTTTAAGACTCCTTCCGGGACCAAAGTAAGCTGGGAGAGGATTTTTTTTAATGTTAACTTTTTCTTTCTAGTATAACGTTTTCTTTCTTCTAATCTCTTTTTGTTTCTGTTCTGTTTTAGGTTGGGAAGATACTAATGGAAAGCACCTGAATTGTTGGTGCCATAAGGTCAAGATATTATTTCTCTGAAAAAGAAAGTATTTCTCCTTTTTATTTTTATGGCAAGTAGCAGTGGAATGGATATCACAATAGACATAAAATAACTTCAGGGCGGCGTGTGATTGTCGTCAATAAATGCAAAGCTTCTTAAAAGTAGTCAAACATAAGAAGTATTAATAAGCTCATGTTTATGTTTTCTTGCATCGTGGAAAGATTAAGTCAGCACTCAAACATATTTAGTAATAAATATTCTTTAAATAATGACGCATTTATTCTCAGTTTCTCAACTTCACTATGCATGGCAACATTCGGGGTATCTTATGCAGGGTGTCCCAAAAAGATTACCTAAATTCCAATACCTTATAATTTTATTACCAATATGCTTACAAGCCTTATATTTTGCACAGAAGCATAAAAATTGACCAAGTTTTATTTAAGAACTCAATGAACTTCCGAGAGTCACGCAAAATGTCTTCCTGCTGTTTGTCTCTCGACTATACCTGTTTCTTTAAACATTTTTTGATCCAAGCATTTAATTAAGTTCCCATCTAGTGGCTGTTTTCCATGGCGAGTTTGCAACTTCACTCGCACAATTTTTAATTATTTCGTCTCATCTAGCTACGCGACACACTGTGCCTTTCTTGTGCAGAAGCCAGGTTTTCAGATTAAACAGCAGCACATGTAATATATAGCGCCGCTTGAGATTATCTTTATTAAATTTCGCGAAACGAGAAAAACTTGACAGTGAAATGCATTTGCAAAAGAAAATCAAAATCATTATAACCCCTAAAGAGTAAGAACATTATGAAGCCAGTCTAAATATTATGGGACACCCTTTAGTGCATGAAAAAGCAAGGGAAGAGTAAATTATTTTTTACTGTAGAATCTATGAATGCAACAGATTATATTGATTTCCACAAACAGGAAGATAATTGCTGGTTTTAGTATTTTTGCTTCGAAATTCGTAAATTAAATTGATACTCAAGGTAATGTATTTGTGAATATTATGTTTCATACATTCTTGTGTGAAGATAAGAAATACCAACCTTCATTTCATTTGCCCATTATGTTAGTCATGTGCATTACAGAGTTTTAATGTGTGCAAAATCCATTTATATGACAAATCTACATTTTAAAAATAACCTGACATGATTAAAAAATGGAATTCATATCTGTAATTCACATATCTTGAATTCTCAAAGGAATTCACTGCATTTATAAAAGTTGCCGGGAAAAAAACTTCATAGTCATGTGCAGATTGTATCAAGGCATGTCATTTTATCCTTCACTAAGAAGCCATTGATTCTGTCCATCTTAAAGAGATATAAAAATATTGTGAAAAAAGGTGCAAAAAGCCTTCCTTTATTTAACCAAAAAACAAATTCAATGTTCTTTCAAAATTGTTTCATTAATTAAGAGGCTAGCAATTAACAAACAAAACTTATGATTAAAAAATATTCTACCACTCCATGATAATTAAGAAGGTCACGGGTAAAATTGATCTTAAGTTTCTTTGAGTATTAAGGTAACAATAAATTTTGCTTCAAGTAATAATTTTCACATCCATGTTAACAGTTCAGCTGAAAAAATTCAAAGATACTTTTATACTTACGAAATGCTTAATATTTTTTTCTTTTTTAAAAAACTAGTTTCCTCACATCGAATATTCTCAGATGGATGTACTTAAATTTTTTCCTCCGAAATAACTGTTCATAAACCCTACTAAAACTGTTTAAAATTCAGTGGTCTCTGACAGGTATGACCCATTGACAAACATACCCACCACACAATCACTGCTCGTTTAATCCTCCTAGACGCCTTGCTTGACATTCAACCCCGAAGAAGTCAGTCGAATACATAACTGAGTTTCCAAACAACCTACCACCTTCCATTCAATTCGCATTTGTCACACGGTTGGAGGCTTGGCAATAGTTAACTGTGTGGGGTTCATATTCGCCTCGTAGGTACTCCTGGTGAAATCAATCGCGGATATATACTCTCATTGCTTCTTTTCATCCCTGACATGGCAGACGATATTTTTTTTCAGGGGATGGTCGACGACAAAAGAGCCTTCAACTGTTTCCATTCTGTGCAAGGGAGAAGAATTGGTATTTGGCGACAGAGGCTGGAAGTCAATGCACTGTCTTTGTTGAGATGTAGAATAGAACGCCAAATTCGACGTGTTTTGACTTTAGTTTACGAAGCAATAAGAAAAGGCAGACAACAACAAAGGTGGAATTAAAGCACAGTGGTAGAGATGTTTATCGGGGAAAATATGCATTTTGATTTGTTACATGCGTAGCTGTTGAAGACTGCTCATAAACTATTCAAATGATGTACAATGAAGTTGTCAGACAAGTAATTGTATTTATGCAAATTAAATTTTAGGATGCAATATTATTTTTTTAAAATGAGAAAATCAAGCAATAAGATAAAAAAATAAATAAGAAATATTTACTTTATCCCTTTAAATGACTTTATTTATTGATGGAAAATCAATGAAATTTTGAAATTAGGAATTTGTTTAAGGAAAATATTTATTTAAGTTAGCTAGGTAAAATTAACTTTATCTGATAACTTTTTTTTGGTGGGAAATACGCCCATCATTAACATGAAGTGGTATTAGACAATGAGAAATATATTTCCATTGTCCATGGAGTGGAATTTAGACCATAGGTTGTCAGAACAATTTAAGTCAGGGGTACTAAAATAATTAATAAATTTTTTTAAATGATAAATTTCATAGAAATATACTGTTCAAGACCTTATGAAGTGTTGAAACAATCATGCTGCCTTTTACAGTAGTCCATATGTGCAATATGTACATAATAAAATAATAATAATAAATATATATGTCAAAGTTTTCGAATATTTATCAAAAATAATTAAAATATGAAGAACAGAAAAATAACTGCGTGCAAAGCTTGAAAATTTATAATTTGTGAGGCGTAACCCATTACTGTGATGGACGTTTTTCGTTCCAATAAAAGCATTCAGTTATGGAAACGAACCTCAAGCATTAAATTGTTGAAAAGTTTCTATTGAACTGCCAAAAATAATTTTAAGTAATGGTTCAGTTTCAAAACATTATAAAATTTAAATTACTATAGAAAAACTACTCGAAATATTTGCTGAACACATTAAGGCAAACATGTCCTCCTGAAATTTGGCACTCCCAACTAATTTCTATCTAACTTCACTGTTATAAATGTTATTATTTTCAGATGATACTGAAATTCCAGAGACGTGAAATACATCGCAAAATCCAAGTAATTCTATCGCTTTTTTCTGTCTAAATATGGCAAATCAACTACAGACTTTGAGTTTATAAATATTAACATGCACTCTGTATGTTTTGTCTAGAGGAATGGTTAAAAACTAACTAAAAATAATTCTGATATGGAATATCAACAAGGAAAATTTACTTATAATTTTACTTCTTAATAAATTAATGCAAACTATAAATAAACGTGAGAGAATATTATAATTCTTACGAAGTTCATATCAATTTCTAATAAACTGCTCTAATTTTTTATTAAAATTATTTTAAGTACATTCTTTCAAATTCTAAAGATTTATATAGTAATAGGAAAGGCTTCGGAAAACTTTGCAAGTACAGTAGAGTCTCGATAATTCGAGGTGGACGGGACCGGGCCTACCTCGAACTATCGAAAACTCGAATTACCGAAATCATAAAATTTAATAAATAAATAAATGGAAATAAAAGCAATTTTTAAATTTTAATGTAGTATATTTAAACGAAAAATGCACTTACATATTATAACATAACTGCTGATAGCAAGAGGTTAATTATTTTGTAAAATAATTGTCAATTGTTTTTTTGTTTAAACACATTGCTCCTATATATCGATCTTATATATATCCAGTTTTCTTTGGGAGGGGGCATTTCTGCAGGTGGCTTCGGAGTGCGCAGTGGACGTATGACCCGTCGAACACCAATAAAAACTAGATGTAGTCATTCTTTCAACGTGTTGTGTATGTGTTGGTCATTATTTTGGAGCTAAACCGATTTTTTTTTCATTAACTCGGATTTATGGAAAACTCGAACAATCGAGACTCGAATTATCGAGACTCTACTGTACTTCTTCATGACTGAAGTTTCCTACTTTTTAAAATCATTTTTTGAAATATTGATGAAAGCATTAAGTCGTTATGAACATAAAAAATACTTTAAAAAATATTAGCTGTTCAAATTACAATCCTGAAAGAAATCGCAAAATTACTTGAAGCTTCTAAATAGATCTTTGAAGAAAAAAGTGCACATGATTTAACTTGTATTTCCGAAACACATTCAGTAAGTGTATATATATATATATATATATATATATAGTTTATAAAACGGTGCTTGTAACATGACATATGTTAGTATGATATTTTTAAAAATAGTGTTTACGATCTTATAGTCTGATTATTTTAGTAGTCCAAAAGACAAAAATAAAACACCCTCTTTAAATATCAGTTCAATATGCAAATGGGTATTTGCCTGAAACATTACTTAAATGACTGAGATTAATTCAAAATTTTTGCACATAAAAACGCCTACTTTAGTTTGAAGATTTCAGTTGCTACCCACATTATAAGCAGAAAATCGTTCGTATTTAAATTTGAACTTCCATAAAATTAGAATAAACAAAATCAAGAATCTGTCTTTAAATTTACCACCTCGAGTGAAAACAAACAATACGCCATGGCTGAATGTCATTTCAAAATGCAAATAAGTATTAGACTAAAAATAATTAATGAAGGTTGCTTCAAAACAGCTTTCTCTTTATAAAGACGCCCACCTTGTTTTGAGGATTTCAGCAAATGCCAAACTTGCAAGCAGAATCTCATCTGCACTTACTTTAATACTTGAATAAAACATGCAAATACAAAGCAGAAGGAAATGAGAATATTTTTTTTTTAATCCAACATTTTTTTTACTAACAGTGTCTTCTTTCAACAAGCAATATAAACGATTTCCACCTACTGGGGTGCATCTCCTTAGGGGGCCAAAATGCATGAATTTGTTGGGGCTCATTTTTTTTCCAGAATTTACTTATTGATACTGAAATAAAAAAAAGCATTCTGTTTGAATAACTTTAAAAAAATCACCCCAAAAACAAATTGCAGCATATTAATAACACATAGATATCACAATATTTAATATTCCAGAATTCATTGTAAGAGAGAAAAGGTCGAAAAAAAAATCGATGAAGGGATACTTTACTGAAATGGATAGAGAAAGTTGGGCCCCAAAAACCATAAAGTTTAGAACTATCGCTTGTTCGCTATTAGTTTGGAAGATTCAACATCTGCCAAACTAATAACAGAATATTATCTGTATTTCAATTTTTTATTTCTATAAAAGAAAAATAATCACCTAGCTTTTCCAATATGTTCAATGCAATTTCGAGTTTTAATTAAATTAAGAGGATTCTGTAATTTTTGGCTCTATGCGAGATTCACTGACATGTGCATACCGCAGCATGACCATACCTCACTCTTGCGACACCCCAAGATCATTCATCTACCCGCGGATCTATAGATGATCGAAGCTAACACCTTATCAATATAAGAATCTTCGAACCTGGAACTGGCCTTTTTTGTCAACTGTCATAAGCACTTATTTCCTATTCAGTGTCTTCTGTTTCATCATTAAAGTTCTGTTACAATTAAAGAATCTAACTTACCGGGTTCACGAATTTGAGATTCGAAAACATTTTCTCAAATACAAATGTGTGGATGATTGCAGGAAAAGATTTCTTAATATAAATAAGACAGTACAATAAAATATAATAATAGCAGGCAAGAGAATATAATAGTTGAAGAAATTTATCCCACCCTCCTCGTCTTCTTTTTGCTCTTCTTTTTCCACCGATCACAAAAAGCAGACTCACTCCTCAATCGAACCGTGTCTGCTCTAGACCCGAACACCAAAAAGGTTACTACTCCAACAATGCCACGATCAAAATGATCCCTTCGAGCCATTGTGATCCTCCAGCAGGATATTAAGCAAGAGCGCCCCACACACAGACAGTCATGGCGTCAAGGCAGCCAGCAGGAGGTGAGGATTGGGTTATGAAGACCAAGAACACACAGGACGACAATCTCCAATCCACATTTAAATTCCTTCTTGAAAAATTGTCCATCCATCATAGCCAATCGGTTGCACATTATTAGCGTTTTCCTGCTCCTGCCACGTAGAAAACCGGTGAAGATTAGTTGCACAGGGTGCACAATGGGTCGTGTGAGGTGGGTATGTCTTAACATCTTTGGGAAATGAATTCCAAAGACGATTTTTCCTAATAAGAAAACTGGTTAAGTAGAAATGTAAAGAAAGAAGTTGTGACAGTGTCAAGTAATTTTTCAGTGCTGATTTATTTGAACGATGTTTGAATACGTATCGAACTCGCAGATTGGTTTGAACATTTCATTTTTCAATTTAAGTCTTTTGAATTTGGAATGGTAATAAGCTAATATTTCATTGCAATAGATGGATGTGTTTTTTCAATTTAAATGTAAGACTGATTTCGTATTTTTGGATTGAGCAAGTCATTTCTGAAGTGAAGCATCAATTCTACTTTCCAAAACGATATGATGTCAATCAGGATTAAGAACTTAGCCAGAAAACATCTCAAAAGAAATTTTATTTTGATAAAAAATTTAAGTGAAATACAACGATTATTAATCAGGGCATGGGATATTTTTATTGCTTTTTTTGAAAAATTTACATAAAGGGAGACTGCATCTTTAGTGTAGTTCTTAGGAAGACTATAAAAGTCAGTATAATTTTTATAAAATTCAAGGATATCCTAGTTGCTTAATATATAACTTAATTTTATATAAAGAGCCAAAATTATCAGAAATTCGAACTACTTTGCATTCTTATATTTAATGTGATACTTAAAGATCTTTTCTTGAAATTAATATTTTTATTAGTTTTATTCTTCGATAAATTTCCATTCTAAAATTTTCTCATTATTGTCCTAATTTTTCGAAACAAAAATATTACATTTTTATTTATAGATTACCCTAAAAAAACATGGTTGATGAGTACTTTCAAGGATACAGAAAATTTATTCTTTATAACGGTCTGTTGCATTTTTAAGTTCTAATTGTTGATTTAAAAGTAATGACCACTTAAACTATTATATTTTGCACTTTTCATAATTAATGAAATATCTGCCATTGTATGTTCTTAAAAAATGTGTCATTAAACTCTAGTTTGCTCATTCATAAGAACATTTTAGGTATAAGCATATGTTAAGATGGTTCATTAACTGCACAGACTGTAAAAAACTCATTCTTTTCACTGATCAGTAATAACGATGCACTAAAAATATAATTACCACTCGCTTTATTGAATACTGATTATTATGAAAGATACTGCTCTTGCAAAGCAAATATTTTTTTTAAAAAAAATAACTGTTCACCCGTTGCGTTGATCTATGAACAAAGAAATTTTTGAAAAATCCAACAACTAAAATTATCGAAATGATGACAACACAAGCTTAAAGAGATCGAGCTTTTAATAAAAGTTCACAATAACCCAAACTTTAATCCATTTGATACTGAAAACGCTTTGAGACTCATTAAAAGGCCATTGACAGCAATATTAAACAAAGAAGGTATAATGATTTAAAGAAATTTTGCGTCAAAAAAATTCGAGAGCATTGAACAATGAAAATCCATCATTCTAACGCAGGGCACTTGTATGGTAATTTCATGGTCAATTCTCTTGGCGACAGAAATAATGGCGACAAAAACCTGAGACAAAACGCTCCAGATTCCTTTCCAACTGAAAGCATCAACTGCTGCATCCGGCATGTCCAATGTCAACAGCAGTCACGGACTCTTTTCACTTTTTCTCCTTCTCCTGTGAAAAGAGACGGCCAGTTCTGGAGACCTCCCAGCGATTATCGCCAAATCCAGAGAGTATGAATGTGCACACGCATTATATTCTCTAGTTTACGATTCTTCTCCACAGCCCGCTAGGCAAGGCATTCGTTCTGTGACACTGAACAAGCTGGAAATATTTATGTAGCGGGCAGGCGTCAATGATTCGTAGAGCTGGGATTGTCAACACAGGACGTGGAGGACGTTAACCGAGTGCGGATCCATCCATCAAACACACGGATTCTTATATGGACACGAGCTTGGCCCATGGAATTTAGTTTTGGATCCAGTTTCCGCTTATAAATATGAAGATGGTTCGTATGAACTGAGAGTCTCTACACAATATACTGGAATCTTAGACTTAGAACTAATTTAACAGATTGTAATCATTGAAGAAATGAAATTCCTTGACGTTTTCAAATTTATCAAATATAAAATAAATCAATATTCTTTGGTTGGAATTTAAGTTAATTTTTGCAGTAATTATATGCAAATGTATTCAACTTGATATATATAGAATGAAAAAAAATGAAGAAATACTGAACTAGAGCATAAATGCTAACAGTTCATTGTTAGATTCTTAATAACGTAAATCTTAAAATTAAAAAAAATCTTATTTACAATTTTGAAATAAAAAGAATGTATCAGCTATTAACCACAACTGCGCAGTACATCCGAAATTTGTTACATACTAGTTTTATACATCGAAGTTGATTGAACTGAAAAAAAAAAACACAAACCTTTTCAAAATATCGGTAATTATATTATAAAAAAACGATAATTGTCTCAGTAATTGTCAGAGCAATCATATTTACTGCAGTGATTATTGCGAATTGTTTATTCATGATTTAAATTTGTAACATTTTTGTTTAAAAGATAGAAGCAAGAATGAAATGAGAAGGATCTTTCTTGAACAAAAACAATAGTCGAGGGCAACTATCTGGAATTTTCATTTTTCAAGGGCAACTATTTAGGATTGTCTTTTCATTTTTTTTCAATACTATTTTTAGTAACTGTAAATTGCCAAAAGTGTTTTACTTCTTTTTGTTTTTGGCTGCAGAATATATCACAATAACAACTGTCACAATCAGTAAGAATAGGAAAGATATATATATATAAAGTTTAAAATATTGTTATTTTCGATTGCAATTTAAACAGTTTATATATTTACTTTTATTACAATAAAAAAATCAATTGAAAAGAGGTGTTGTTTGCGATATCTTCATCCCAAATTCTATCTGTTGAATTAATATACTCTTCGCTAAAAATTAGAAAATAAATTTAAAAACTGGATTACATATTCAGTCAAAAGTTCAAGTGATTATTAAGAATTTACTCTTAGAAACTTTAGACGATAGTAGTTTTTCTAGTTGATGCGCATTATCCAAAACTCGAATTTTTAATTAGAAATAAAACTTTCATTCTGTAAAAGACTTTGAAATTTAAGACCTAACTATCCACTCTCGCAGCCCTCCGGGCTGGTTCGCGGCCAGCACCCACTTTTCTCAGCACTACCCCTGCCACCTCGCTTCTTCTAGGCTATCAGCCACTACTTTTTTCACTTCAGCGTGAAGATCAGTGGAACAGACCATAAAACCATAGTAGATTTCATATTCTTTGTAGACAACAGACTCCTTTAAAATTGTAAAATCTTTCAATGAACCTCATCTAGTTGTAATGTTTTGTACAACTTTTTCACGAATTTCGGCGTAAAAGTCTTCAGATCCATAAATGCAGAATGTAATCGCCCTATCTAAACAGTTTCCATCACCTACAATAGGTATTTTACAATATTTTCGACAAGGCATTGTTATGGAACTGTTGGGATCTATATCTTTAAAATAATATGGTAAAACCCTCAGAGATTCGCCAGTCCCAATCACCACACAAATTTCGACATTTTTTTCATTTGAAAGGTTATGGCGTCTAGATATGTCATCAATGGTCGTCTGTCCCCCCTCCCATTCTAGAACGAAATCGAATAAACACTTTTCCTCTTTTCATTGTCTATGGGTAAACTTTGCATAAATTCCCCAGCCCCAACCACCAAACCGATTTCGACAATTTTTGTTTTATATGAAAGTTTATGACGTTTAGATATGTCATCAATGGTTGCCTGTCCTCCCCCCTCCCCAATTTTGAACGAAATCGAAAAAAAACTATTTCCTACTGTACATTCTCTAGGTTTTAAACCTTTGGACAGTTCGCCAGCAGCAACCACCCTACGGATTTTGACAATTTTTATTTCATATGAAAGCTTATGACGTCTAGATATGTAATCAAAGGTTGTCTGACCCCCACAAACCCCCATTTTTGAACGAAATTGAAAAAATATATAGAGAATGTATAGTAGAGAAATGTTCTTTTCTATTTCGTTCAAAAATGAGGGGTGGGGGAGGGAGCAGGCAACCCATGATGACATATCTAGGCGTCATAACCTTTCAATTAAAAAACAATTGTAGAAATCCGTCGGGTGGTTGTTGCTAGCGAACTGTCCAAAGATTTTTCCCCATAGAGAATGTACAGGGGGAAAGAGTTTTTTCCGATTTCGTTCGAAAATGGGGGTGGAGTGGGGGCAGGAAACCCTTGATGACATATCTAGACGTCATAACCTTTCAAATGAAAACAAATTGTCAAAATCGGTCGAATGGTTGAGGCTGGCGGACTCGGTGAAGGTTTTATTACCAAATTATTTTAAATATATAGTTTTCAGATACTGACAATCTACTATCCAGATATTTCTTTTTTTATTTTTGATCCATAAAATGTGAACATATTGCGTTCAAGCAGTTTGATGTCCTAGGTCTAGAATTTAGCAATGGTCACAACAGTTCTTTTTGTACCCATTTCGAAGAGTAAAAGAACTCGAGGAAGACAAAGACGTGTGAGAAAGCAAAAAGGGGGGGGGGAGAAGGAATGGTTACCCTAAAATTGGTAATTCACCGAAAGGGAACCGGGATTAAAATTGATACGGAAAATCTGAGCTCCAATTAATAAAAGGTTGAAAATAACAGCATTAAAACATTCTTCTTGTAAAATCTATTCAAGAGTTTTATTGAAGGCCCTAGGTATAAGCGCATATAATTTGTTCGGAAGTCGAGCCCTGAGCTCTGTCCCATCATTATAATTTGGAGAAACCACTTTAGATTTCTTCAGGGTCCCCTTTCTTTCTCACTTGGTGGTGCAGATTACAAAAGAGGACATTTTTTTTATTTGAATCTAAATAGAGAATCACGGGCGATTTCTTTTCAGTACCTGCGTGACGTCAAGCTTGTCGTTATGTTTCATAAAAAGCAGTCAAATGACTTAGATTTATGTTTCCGCAGAATTTGGTCTTTCTTCATATCCTTTCCCAATTCTTTTTTTTTTCTTTTGCTTGACACTATCGCTTGTCAACCAACCAGTTTCCTTTCGATTACTCCCCCCCTCCCTTTTTTTGTTTCTATTTTTATCTCCCATATTTGTATGATTCTGTACCCAGATGATTGTGTAATATTCTAGGAAAAAGAACTGCAAGGGAATTGTTGATGATTGATTGATCTAGCTTGTACTGAAAATTAAACAGTTATGAAGTGAAAATGAACCTTTATTAAGGTGAGATTATGTGATTTATTTCTTTTGAACTTTATTTGCATAAAGTATGATGTTATAAAATATTTTTGTTGCATTATCTTAATAAACAAACAACCGAACAAAATTTAATAATTTAACTATGACTGCAATTAGTGATGGCTCAAGTAGTATGGGAAAGGCTCTGTGAAGTATCATTACGCCCAGTCAATTAATTCTGAGCGTGATCCGAATAATGATTTGAAGTAATTTATCTTTTCAAAAGCAGAATTTAATCTTAAACGCTAGTTCTCGACATTCTGTTTAATAAACTTTAAAAGGAAAATTGAATCACTTCATGGAACTCTTTCTAAAACCCTAAGACGCTTAGAAACACATTTTACTACACAGGTTACGCGGCTGTTCGTAGCTTTACAATTTGAGCTCTTAATGACTATTGAGAATTAGTATAGTTTAGTTACATTAACGCCCCGTTTAAAAGCAACATGAGGGCTATTTTGGGTAGGAACTCGGATTTTCAACCACGGTTGGACGACGAGGAGTAAACCTAAGCAGCCAAGCCCCTCTCCAAACCAATGGGAGGACGTTTGGCCACTACGCACGGTTTAACGCACAACAGGCCTCAAACGCGGCGGTTCTCCAGTGGAATCGAGATTCGAACCTGGAATCCTCCGACCTCGAAAACTTACCGCAAGGCCACTGCACCCTGTGACTATGGCGAAATAAGTGTCTTTCCGATAAGTATAAACTGAAACTTCAAATTAACTTTTTTTCTAAGAGCTTATGCAGAATATGATTATTCTATTAAATAAAAACAGGCTGGATAAAAAAAAAAACAGAAGATTTAAATCCACATATGTTTAAAATTATCAAAAACATGATAATTCATATTGCAGTCCAGCACTTATATAGTTACTACTTAAAAATGCAAGGTTACTTGAGAATAGTAAGGTTAGGCTCACAGAGAGCGGATGAATTGATGACGTAGCATTGGGAGCACGCTTCTTCGTCCCAATGTTGCGCAACGGAATAAATAAATTGTTTGGGAGCTCTTTTAGCTACAGAAACACTTTTTCTAAGCTTCATTTTTTTGTAGAAACGTTGTTAAAGTGTCACACATTGCGAAAGAATTAAAATTTGGAGAGTTTAATCAAAAATTTAAATAAAGCGCAGTGATCTTTCTCATATGGTCTCTATGTAAGAAAGGAGATAATTACGTCTATAGCTGGTAACTTTAATACAGTTAAATAAAAACAACTCTAGTTTAGTTAGTGGACGATGTTTAAGAAACCGAACACTTAAGAATATTTTTATTTGCGATTATAAAATACACATTCATTTAAATATTGGTTTTTCACTTACTTCATCCAACTAAAAACAAAATTAAATGTCTTTGAGAAATTTCTAAAAAATAAATTATAGTTTTGAATAAACAATAATAAAGATAACTTATTTTTTACATAATTGCTTCCATCGAACAAATCGTAATTGAATTATATATATATTGCATCCTTAATATATATATATCACCGAATAATAAATATATTATAAAATAATCTTTCGGACATCATAATATCCAATATTTGCTATATTAATGATAAACGATGACCTAATTGCTAATTATATGCTTTAAATAGAATACATGATGACAAAACTTAAATTAAATACCTTTGATTAGAATTTTTCCGCTTCGATGGCGATCACTTAAGTAGTTTTCAAAGCTCGTTTTCGTACAATACGAGAAATCAGTCCAAATCACTTTTTAGAACATTATGTTCTACTCTAGTTTAGAGTGTTCCTCTCTAACTGATAAGGTATTAATACATCATTTCATTTGATGGCAAAAATAATGTAGGAATAGCTATTGGTTTCAGAACTATTATTAATATATTTGCAGGAATATTAAGCATTTAAATTTTAAATCGCGATGATAATCACTCTCGCTGAATTGTGGAGAGAAAATTCGTGCATTTTCATCGTTAACGATATCTTTTCTTTTGTCTCTACAAATCCAAATTTTCCGAATACCAAGATCTTTCGGAAATAAGTGGAAAGAAATGTTTTTGCCTTTCGAATTTCTTGAACGCATCGAACATCTGACAACAGCACAATAAGGCATTTCATTAGCTTTCAAATCTTTCCGTAAAACTATAACATGATAAGGCATTGCATTAGCTTTGAAATCTTTCCGAAAAACTATAACATTTGGCTCTGAAAAGAGTCGTTTTTTAATTTTTCGTTTACGAACCAGAGGGAAAATTCAAAAACTCGTTAGCAATCAAGCAACCTCCTCAGCACTGAATCAAACGAGAGATATTCATAATAAAACTAAATTTCTCGCCTTTTAATTTGGAATGTGAGGAGAAAACAGAAGCAAAAAAACCCTCGGCTCCAGACTAGACATTAATAAGCCCAAAAGATTATATTATTTATTTTCATTCATCGAAAAGAAGACACAAAAAAAACAGCAAATAGTATCCTCAAAAAGCGAATCGATCATTTGTAATTGCTGAAATAAACAAAAAGAAAAGAACCAGGAATCATTTTCATTAAAAATAAAAATTCATGACGCATAATTTATAAGCAATAAAAAGCAGTCTTAAACTGATGAAGATACAATAACAAATCATTAATTGGGTATTTTCAGCGTTTCTTATGGATGGACTAATTTAAATTTCTTTAATTCGAAACTGCGTGGGAAAGCGGAAATTTTCGGAATCTGTCACAATATGACGTAATGCGCGGAAAGACCTTCTGCGTATCGCGTTTGTTGACCCTCCCTGTTAAAAATCTTACTTTGAAGCGTAAAGAAATGTTTGACTCAAGAAGAAAGAACATGAAATTATTTCTTCAATACAGATATTAGTTCGTGAAAATTTTACTTAACTTCAATTAAAAAATAATAAATACATTTTTTTATGAATTCATTGAAATCTTACTGAAAACGAAGAATTTGATGAGAATTTAAGTATTAGTGGAAATAATATGTAAGGATATAGAATTCCCGATTACGTTTAGAGATTTATAGAGACCTTAAACACTTGGGAAAAGAAAGACATAAATTCAATGAAAATTTCCGATGAACAAGAAATTTTTTGAAGTTCCATATCTTTTTCCACGGTCATTCTGATAAAAACAAAAAATAATAAATCTGTATCTGCAATTTCAATAATGTTCATTCTGTCACTTCAAAAATGTTTGTTCATCCTAAAAGACAAAAGAATATTTTAATTGTAATGTTAATAACGGAAGATAATTTATAAATTAAAATCTGGCGTACCTCATAATTATTTTCATAGTGGTACCAAATATCCAAATGGTCTTTCTATTCACTATGATATGACAAAATGATGATAAAAAATAAATAAACTATTAACCTAGATTTAAAATTCCAGTTACTCTAGGAAGTAATATTATAATGAACAGACGTTTTGTTTTTAAATCATATACTTACAGAAAGATGATGGTTTCATGATGCTTGACTTTGTTCTATATTTTAAATAATTATGAATATTTTAGACACTGATGCAGTTTGTGAACTTATATAAATTTTCATATGCAGAATGTCTAAACTAATTTTAGATTTTACAGAGTTTAGATCTTCAAATTAAATTATTTACACTGCATTTAGCACTATCTGGTCAAGACACTTCTGATTGGCATAATTAATTATTGCCATGCTCTCATATCAAAATAAACACATTATCCTCTCGGTAAACAGGTCACATAACTGAACGAAATCAACTAAGGAAGTCAACCACCCGCTCGTGAAAGCAGTAGCGATTTTCAATTCCCTTAAGTCTATTATTACAAATCTCCATTCTCGTGCAACAATTTTACTTCAGACCTAAGACGATCCAGAACACAAAGACAACCAGAATCGAAAATCTGTTAATCTTCTGCTGGTCTTCCTTCTTGACAAATGGAATTCAACGGAAAAAGATTTAATTGGCCGTGTCCCACATATACAAAAAGATGGACAGCCAACACTTCCGCTATTAACGTCTAGCTGCAGCTTATGTTCCATGCTTATATTTTCACCGTTTCACAGCCCATGGTGTATAGAGCCTCCCTTGAAATGCAATGATAAACTGTGCCGTTTCCTTCTTAGTAGAAATGAATGTAAATAGAATCGCTCTTATAGTAAACAAGTTGGGGGAGAAAATTGTTATTGCTAGGAAAACCATGGCATCATGCGAATATTGCGACAGATGTTCCTCGTATTTTAATTAACTCTTTATTGTTCGCGGCAAATCAAAAGAACTTTGTTCAAATGAGACTTCGGCTGTATTATTTTCTGTAAATAGAGAGAGACACTTGTTATCGTCCTATGCTAATTGCACGAGCGTTGGTCGATTTCTTTTTCTGGAAAGCTATTAAATCCGATTTTTATCATTAACTATTCAGAAAGGAAAGTTATGGTTTATTTTCTTTTTCAGACAGGTGGAGTCTCGTACTTCAAATTTGTACAGTTATTGTAATTTTAACTTTAAAATATGCACAGTTCTTGAACCAGGCCAGTTTTACCGTTAAGTAACTCAAGGTGATCGTAGTGGCACTGCCAACAGTGGGGCGCTTGTCCATCAATAGAAATTGTCATTCGTTCTTCTGACTCCACCTCTCATACAAATATTAAATTGCATTATGCATTTAATTTTAACTATAAACGTATTATTAAGTATGTAAATGAATTATTGATGTTTAAAATAAGATTTTAGGAAATTTATTGAAAAATATTTTTACCCCATTTAAGAGCAATAAAAATATTATTTTGGGAATTTAAAAAAGAATCAATATATATATATATATATATTATATTTGAATTCTGTATATTTGGTTTTGTTATGTATGGGAATTTTAGGTTCATAGTGATAAGGTACACTTGAATGTTTCTTTGTTGAGGCTCAAAATGAAGCCCTGTTCTTGAATATTTGATTGCTATGCTTTAGTATAAAATCTGAAGTCAAAGAAACATCCATGGATTTTATACAGTTTAAATCAGTGACGTATTTCAAAACAACATCTTTAATAACTAGCAGACGTTGCCCGGTATTATTCAGGTCAAAATCTTTTGGAAGAAAAGAAACTTTTTCTTATAAATAACATAATGCTTATTCATATTACTTTCTTCCGGAAATATTTCTCATTTTTTATGAAATAATTCATAAATTAATAGTACAACAAGCTTCTTAAATTTATCATAAATCATAATATAGAGTATTAGATTTATTTCTTATATTTTTAGCCAATTTTGTTTTCGGGGGCGCATCTTATTATTTCAGAAACTCAGGGCATAAAACTTTCATGCTAATTAGTCCATTTGATAAATGTCTTCCAATGATTCACCTTAATCCAACCCAGAAGAGTGCCAGATATTCTCAATACAATATTTTATTGTTGTTGTTGTTGAACAATGTGGCGTAATTTTTCAACTAAAATTTCAACAATTAAAGTATCCAAATCACCTAATGAAGCATGCTTCGATAAAATTGTTCCAGTAGTTCTAAATTAGCATTTCACATGTCTTTTAGGTAGTTATCATTCTAAAGGTTCGACTGTAAACGATTTAACTCCTCCATATTTTTAGTTCAACCTTATTTAACTAACCATACAAATTAAGTTTCATTTCTATCAGTCTACTTTTTACGTGTATTTCGGAGACATTTCCCCAACCTATACACTGAAAGACTGGGTTAGGGCTTATGTATTCTTAACAATACTTCGTGTTGGTTAATATGCTTACCAAATTTCATCGAAATTGCTCCATCACAATCGAGTTTCGTGTCAATCGGCCTACGTCTTTGCTCCACTCTACCTGAGGTTCTGGATGAGTATTTATTTACCCCTAAAGTTCTTTTATTTTGCCTATGAGGAGCATTATCAAGTTTCATCAAATTGCTCCAGCCGTATCAAATTTGCCGAATGCATTTAAAAGACTTTTTCTCATCCTAACTTCAGAGATTAAGTGGGCATTTATTTACCTCTACAATATTTTTAGTTGGCTAATTAGAACTATATGTATCATAATTCATCAAAATCGCCCGAGCCATATCCAACAGCATGTCAATCGGCTCAAGGGTTTACATGTATTTTGAAGATTTTGTTTCCCCACACTGCTCTGAGGAAATAGATTAGCGTTTATTTATCCATACACTACTTTTAGTCAGCCTGTAAGGAACATATGTGCCCCGTGTCATCAAAATTGACCCAACCGTATCAATTTTCATGTAAATCGGCCCATTTGTTATACATATTTAAAAGACTTAATCCCACACTACCTTCACGGAATGGGGTAGCGTTTATTTATCCAAGGAGTATTTTTAATCAGTCACTGAGAAACATGTGTACCAAATTTCATCAAAATTGTCCTAGCCATATCCAACAACATGTAAATCGTCCCAAGACTTCACATATATTTTGATGATTTTTTTCCTACCCTTCTCTGAGGAATCGGATTAGCGTTTATTTACTCATACATTAGTCTTAGTCAGCCTATGAGGAATATATGTACTCAGTATGATCAAAATTGTGCCATCTATATTAAATTTCATGCCAATCTGCCCATTTATTAAATATATATTAAAGACTTTACCCCACACTATTCTGACCGAATGGATTAGTGTTTATTTACCCCAATTGTATTTTTAGTTGGTTAACTAGAAGTGTGTGAACCAAATTTCATCAAAATCTAGCCGCCGAAACCGTCAATCGGCCTATTGGTAACATGTGTTTTAGAGAGTTGCCCCACTCTATCCTAAGGGACAGGGTTAGGGCTTATTTACCCCTACAGTACTTCAAATCATATAGTGAGGAAGATGTGTACCAAGTTTCACCAAAATCGCAGAGCTTGTCAGTCGGCTTATTTGTTACATGCATTTTGGAGACTTTGCCCCATCCTACCCCGAGGGCTTGGACTAGGGCCTATTTACCGCTTTGGAGGTCGGTTAATGAAGATAATCAAAATTGGATCAGCCATTCGGGAGCGATTCTGGAACAAACATATAAACATATATGCGCTGAATTTTATATATATAGATAATTTGAAAATAGCAGTAAAAAATATTGATTGAGTTTATGCTTTAATTAAGATAATCGTTCAAATCGACATGAATTGTCTTGAGTTTTAGTAATGTGTATTAGAATATTTAATATATCATTCTTTTAAAATTAGCACATTATATGTACATAATAGAGGCATATAAAGTTATATTAAATTAAACAATATATGAGATTAAGATATCGAGATCCAGAATCGTACAGATTAATGATGAAAAAATAATTTGGCATGTTTTTATTATCTATTTATCAAAAGACGACAATGGAAAAACTGCGACATATAAGTAGTGATTTGATTAGTTCTTCTTTAACCAAATTCATCTCATTCTCAAACTTATTTTTTTAAATATTTTTATTTTTAGTAAAGCAAAAGTGCTATTCTTTCGATACAGTAACATGAAAACCAATTCAAAACGATATTATTTCAATAAAATATAAATAATAAAACTAATTAATTAAAATAATTATTAACTAATATATTAAAATTATTAATTAATATAACTAATTAATTAAATTTACTTAGTTTCCCAGCTAAAGTGTAATGACTACAAACGATGCATAAAAACAATTTTCTCTATTAAACTGCTTGACTGAATAATCTCAATGCATGGAGTTTTCTTTAATTATTTTTCTAAATAAGATGGAAGGATAAAAATGAATTTTTGAACTTCAACTAGGTCGAGTTTCAAAAATTTAAACGTGTTAAAAATTTTATTCCAAAACAAAAGTTTGGTTACGCCTTTGGACCGATAAAAATATAGATCAAACACTTCCAAAAATATAGATCTAAACAAAGATATAAATCTATTCTTTGTTTATATCTATGTTTTTAATAAAATAAAAGAAATTAAATTCTTAGAAAATTATACATATTTTTCAAAAACAAACATTATTTAGAGGGAAAATTAGAATCTAATGAATACATCGTTACAAAACTGAAATTAAACTTTAAAAAAAACACCGCATGTTTGGGATAATACTGGGCATGTGAAACATACTAGCAGTCCGAAGATTAATACACTTCAAATTCATCTTTAACATCTTTATTGTTAGGAAATTTGCATGAAAAGCTTAAATATCCATAAATGACACATAAAAGAAAATTCGTTTGGGGAAAACACCCAAACAAAGAAACTAGATGTATAATTAATTATTACACGCTCACGAGACATGATGTCCAAGCGGCTCGCCTAAGCTATTTGGGAAAAGTACATAAACATATATATTCAAGAAAATTTCATTAATTATAATGACTTCTAACCCGTTACCTACATTTCGTATTATAACCGATTGAAATGGCCACCAGGAACAAAAAAAGAACCAGGAAATTAAAACCGAATTCAACGAAAGAAAACCCTGCTTCTATGCAAACAAACACTGCCAGAAATTATAATAAAAATTCGCTTTATAGCAAAAGGACGAAGACCCCACAGTTAAAATATGCGACTTCCTCCTCCCTAAAATGCAAATGGCACGATCCCAAGAATGAGGCAAACTTAATGATGGTGAAATATTTTATACATACAAACACATAATGGAGGCCAGAACCAGTATATTAGAGGTGATGTCTTAAGCGTCCAAGTGCGCCCGCTGTGGGAAAAAAGGCGTTCACTTGAATATCCAATGCTGTAGCGAACCCGCGTGATGTGATTTTTTTTTTACTTGAAGTAGTAGGTTGTAAAGAGGTTGCGAAATATGACAGAAAATAGATACACATGGTAAAAATGGACGAAACAGCAGGTTGAATAAGTTAGAAGATGTGTCAAAGACCATTTCGATTGTAACTGAAAGAATGATAGATTGAAGAAAAAGAGTGGACAACTGTGAGTTAAAAATGCCCAAAATTGGTTCAATTCAGCTGTTATTTTATTTTAGTATTTGGAATCAGATATCGGTATTCGTTATTATTATTGGTATATATCGGAATTTCATATCGGTTTTACTCGTCTCCTCTTCTAACAACTTTTATTGAATCTTTTCCTCGCCTAATTGAAATTTAAAATAATAATACGATACAAAATAACGTACTAAATTAAAATTTACTCCTCACTTACGACCACAAAGATAAATTTTAAATTTAAAAATAAAATGTAATTTCAGATTGTATTTTTGTTTTACGTACAAAAGAGTATATTATTATGCATTTTTCATATTATGTACAGTAATTATAAGATTGAACTTTTGTGCTTTATATACTACTAGCTGATGCCACGACTTCTTCCTCGTAGTAACACATAATTGCTACCATTTGTCCTTCCGCAATCTTAAAGATATTAATGTTTCAGGATCTCACTATATGCAACATTCTTCGTTTTTACCTCTGATTTTAAGGACTAGAATTTACGAAAAATAAAAGACTGAAATTATTCCAGTTAATCAGTATGTAGAACATAGATATTAATTAAAAACTAAAGAATTAGTATAGAAAAATAGAATTCGTATAGAAAGAATTCGTAAAAGAACAAAAGAAAAGAAAGACAAAATTTGTGACAAAACTCTCACTTTAGAACAATAAATGCATTACTATTAGAAATTTGTTTGAAAGCAATTTTAAAAATTGATTAAAATTAAACAGAATGTCTCAGGGAAATAAAATCGATGTCATTGAAAAGCTAATTTTTTTAACTTGAAGATGATACTTAAATGGTGTTTGTGCGATAGTATGATCCGAAGTTATTGCGTGAAAACCTTAACAATTAGGGTAATTTTTAATTAATTAAAATTCTAATTAAAATTTCGAAAAATCCTTTCTTCGAGAGCACTTACAACCCAAGAAGCAACCACCACATTTCAAGTTTGTAGTCCTATTGTTTTGGACATTTCGTGATGAGTCAGTGAGTGACTTTCTTTTTAATATATAGATTTTTATAAACTATTTGAATGAAAATAGTGTTAAAATTATTGTTCCGACTTACGGCCGGTCAAGGCGAGGAGACCCTATACATTACTAGTTTGTTTTCGCCTGCTTTTTTAAGGATGGCCTTTTATACTTGTCTACAAATTGTCTCTTTTGATATTTTGGTAACAATATTTTTCTTTCTTTAGTGCCAATCTTTGCGGTAACTTTTCGATCATTTCTCGCACACTAAAATCTAGAAAATGTAGCTAAATAAAGATACATACAGAACTGATTTTATCGAATATTTGTTCAGAGAAAATTAAGTTTTGCTCACATTAGTCTAATGTATTAATTTATGTAACGTTCCTCAATTGCTACCGTTTTGATATTATCGACAAGTTTCAGATAGTTCGATATATTTTCAGCGAATAGCAAAGATGGATAATAAAAAAATTAAAAGAATTAGAAAATAAATTATTTGAAAAATGTTGTCTTAATTACCTGTACCATCACATATATCCTCTCTATCCATTTTTTTTATCAAATGGTCGGAATTTTAAAACGTTGTGAAGATAATAATTTCTTTTGAGAGTATAAAATTTTAAAGCATCAATTATTCTTCTGAAAATCATATATAAATAATGAGAGGAATTAATTGTTGGTCGAAAAACGATCGTGCACAAACATCCTTCCTTAGACTTCAAAACTCATTCCCTTAAGAACTATACCCTATACTGAGTGATTCCAAATGGGGTCTTCACAGAAATATATTGGGTACTGAGAAATCTCACTGGGCCTTCCTCTTTCAGATTCTTGAACAATTGTATGTAAAAAAAAATGGAAGAAAAAATCATCGTGACATAAAAAGTTTCATTAGATTTTCTAAATATTTATTTTAAATTCATTTTTTGAATTATTATTTTTAGTTGATCCAGTTTGTTGTTGAGAGGCAAAAGTAGTCTTTTTTCCCAGCAAATAGGTGGCAGATTCGAAGCAAAATGTATAAATGCTTCTATATTTTATTTATTTCCAATGTTTGGGTCGTTTCGGGCCAAAATGTTCGAACGGAAATAGAATGGCGAAAGTATTTTCCACTGAAGGTAAGGTCGCGGCCCTATACAACTGAAATATGCCAAGAATATGTTTTACATTGCTTTGAATGCTGTGCATAACACAGTATCGTGACAAATATGACTTAACAACTAACAGTAAATCAATTTATAAAATCATTTTGACTTAAAAGGTCCCATTAAAATTTTCTGACTAATTATATTAAATTCACTCCCCTTTTAGTTATTGTTAAATAATACCTTTTGCACCAGCCTCGTAAAAATGTGTCTTTCCCGTGTTACAAAGAGGGAGATTGCTGCGTAAATGCTTCATTTACTATTTATTATCTTTAAGGTGGCTGGAATACTCTTTCTAATGAAAATGGGGTCGCGAAAGATTTTGTCTGATCAATCAGGGGTTTTGACCCTATAATATTCAAACATGACATGAATAAATTTGATTGCATATAAACCGTTTCGGTAAATATGTTTTTCTACGGTTGTCTATTATTGTATTTGTTCTATGTTCTACCATTACTTATGATGCTGTGCGTAACGAAATATCGTGGCGAATATCGTCAGCAGCAATCCATATTAACGTTAAAAAAATAATCCTTAAAAATAATAAATTCATCGCAATGCTTCTAACAGAATCATTCGAATCTAAAACGGTATCTGTGCCGTAGGGTATCTATTTCCTTGATAATACAGCTATAACAAACGTCTTTTTAAAAGAAACTTAATCAGACAGCTAAATTATAAGCTTCATCTATTTACGACCAACATTTACTCAGCGTTAGAAGGCTGGGAGAGAAAAGGGAGAAAAAAAATCCCATATATTTTACTTTTCCTTTTGCTTCCTCTCTTCTACGTGTTCTTCATTTCCTTTTGAATCGAGAGAGCTGTGCAGCGCCCCTCCCTCTCAATTAAATGCGGACATCTGTTGGATTACAAACCGGTGTAATTGAAAAGTGAGCCGAGATCAGCTACTGCTTGTCTCCCTTCCCTTAAAACCTGTAATTTTCCTTTATTGATAGATTAATAGTTCGCAGTAGTATTTATATACTCGCTGCTGCGTAATGTTGCTCGGCCGAGATCTTTATTTGAAGAAGAGAGATTTTTGTGTTTGGTGCAGCGTCAGCGGTTAACGAGATTTATTTTTACGACTTATCGGTTCGCTTCCTATTGGTTGCGAAAATTATAGTGATTAGTGTTGATATTTCGGAGTGGGAGGAGTTTAGACATAAATGGTGTGTTTTTCGAAAGAATATTTGATAGCTTTTGATCTAGAATTGATATTAATCAGTTGGACTTTTTAATATGCTTGCAAAGAAATATATATTTACTGTTACCTGCATGAACTTGATTTTTGAAACCAGCTGTAATTCAGAAAATTATCTCATAGTTTCGGCTCAGAAAATTTCACCAGTTATAATAATTTCTTTGTAAAAATATTTCAAAATGAAAAACCAAAACAAAGTATCAAGTGCATAAAATTTGTCTGAAATTGTATGATGAGTGTAATACAATGAGTTTAGTAAATAATAAAGCGCTGATATAAGAATTCTCCAAAACATATCTCTGATTATAAACTACACTGAACGGAAATAGTTAGGAATAGCTTATATTTGGGAATTATGAAAATAATCCCTTTCAGTCACTGATAATACTTACTATTCTAAAATAAGGTTTAATTGGGCAAATTAAAGGCAATTTAATAAGAAATCAAAGTTCTGCTGTTTTTTGCGCCTCTCTACATGAGAAAGAGAAAAAAAATTCTGCGATCTAAAGGCAGTAGGGGAAAAAAAGATATTACAATAAAAATCTAAAAATTCTTGCATTTTCTTAATTTTGCTGGAAATACAGATTTTTACAGCAAATGAATCCCACCATTCATATTTTTCCTTGTTTCTTAAATAAAACGGTTTTTTTTTCAAAAAGTAGGAGAATGAAACATATGGCTTCAAAGGATATATGTAAGAAGTCCTTTTTTTAATTGCGGTAAATTTTCATCTAAAAAGTACAATACAATACCATTTGGTTTTTAAACATCATGCGATTACTATAGTAAAGGTTATGCAATGCTAAAAGGAACACGCTTCTCATTTAAACAATCAATGACAACAACCTAATATAAATATAAAATATAAAAAAAATGTTAGTTTTTTTCCAACGATATATTTTGCGCAGAATCGAATACTAGTTTCCCTTTTTCTCCCAAGCCCATTGACAGAATAGTGGTCATTAATAAACTTAGGTAAGCTAAAAAGTGAGAGGCAGGGGAGGGGGCTTTCCCTCCCAGCACTGATTCGTGCCGCCGTGGATCTCACGTCTTTCTCCCATAACTCAAAAAGCTCTCAGGAAGTCTATTGTATCGAGAAAATTAATAACAGAGAAAAATATGTGTGAGAAGGAAAAACACATGCTGTAATAAGATCCAGCAAATAGAATTCTCCTCAAAGCAAATACGTGCCCTGCACTCGGAAAATAGGGGGACAGACCCACCCCCGAAACATCTCACACATGTCATGGAGTGGACTTGGCAAAAAAGTGAAGGATCCCCTCCAACAAAAAGTTGCCGCCTCAGGATTGCGTGTGTTTTCATCACACCAGAGAACATTGCAAAAACCCACAGAGAAAGCGACAAGCGTTAATTGGTAATCCGTGGACCAGATGGCTGGTTAATTCAGGAGGAGGCCACCGAGTATACAAACACCTTCCGTTTGAGGTGCTGTTTCCTGTTTTCAGAGTGCTCATCACGTCAGTTCTAATTAAAAAAGCACGGCAAAGAAGAAAACGCAAGAAATCGGGTGAAGACGTTGATTTACACTTCGACTACAAGCAATTGAATTGCAGGAAATCTTAAGCTCTTTGGATGCAAATTTATCAAATAATTGTGCAGTTGTTCAGCTGTCTTGTATCTTATATACAGTAGAGGCCCGCTAATCCAGACCCCGTTTGACGGGACAGGATTTTTAAAAAAAATCTACATCAGTTATTGTTAATCTTACATCATTTCGTAAATTAAAACCTTAGGTGTATATATACAGCAGTATTAAAATTGAAATTAAGCTGTAGAAAAAGTTGTATGTATCCATGAAAAAAACCCCATCGATTTTTATAGTTTTTACCCATCTAAAATTTGTACTACGTGCATTTTTAATGCAAATTCCGTTTAATCCGAACTTTCGGTGATCCGGACAGGGTCCAGTCCCATCTAATCGGATTAGCGAGACTCTACTGTATATTTTTTTAGAGAAAATATTTTTTCGTATTCATATCATAAGTGCCATTACTTGGAATTTTCAATTGAAAATTTGAGGGTACAGTAGACAGACGGTAAGGCCTTGGCTTCGAGGTCGGAGGGTTCCAGGCTTGAAACCCAGTTCTATCAAAGATCCATAGCGTATATGGGCCTGATACTCGTCAAAGCTGACGTCGAGTGTCCTCCCGTTGGTGTGGTAGGGAAGTTTGGAGGTCCTCACTCAGGTGTTATCCTCGTCATCTGCCCACATTTCAAAATTGCGACGCTCGTGCACAAAAAGCCCTCGTGTTGCTGCAAAAAAGAACGCTAATATAACAAAACTAAACTTGATTGAAAATTTTATTGATTTTAATACTTATAAAAGCATTGCCATTTTAAAATAAAATAAATTAGTACTACTTTTTCTTCATTTTCATTTCATTGTATTCATTTAAACCTTTGAATTCATCTTTTTGAAAGCTATTATTTACTATACTTCGTTAATAAAACAAAAGTAATAGCAAAATAGCGCATTTGTTTTGATCAAAGTTCAACAAAGTACCAAATAGTTAATTCTAACAACTTTAATAAATAAAAAAACAACTTCAATTAGACAGAATACCAGAATTTGCATAGATAAAAATGATTATTAATGGAATGGACAATTTTATGGGAAAAAAATAAAATTCCAAAATCTGGCCGCAAATTTTTAATACGTATTAAGTACCAGAATAAGTCAAAAAGTCGAATTAGACATCTGAGTAAATCCATACAACTGTATCTAAAAATATATAATTTACAACAAAAGTCACAAATTTTCTATTACTTACTTAATTTGAACCTTTCTCTGTTTAAAATTCAATTGTTTTTCGATTGGAATCCAGACGCAGAAGGAAGTGCTCGTGAATTTCAAATGATTCTATTATTAGATTTGAAACGAAATTCGAACCCATTTGTGAAAAACAAAAACTGTTACCATTCAGTAGGTGGCTGTTGAAAGAACAGGAGAGGCTATAGTTATACTAGGCACAAACATTTTACATCGTTGTCACGGGTCATTTCCAGAACCGATGAAGCATTTAGAAAACGCCCCTATTCTCGAAACTTTTTTAAAGCACTCTTTCATGCTCGCTGGTTTGGCTGCTTCCTTTTATACAAAGTGATTCCTTTGATTTTGCGATCAATTTTATTATTTGCCAGAATCTTATGTTTACTACATTACAACCTAATAAGCAAATATTTAGGTGACCACTTACTGCAGCTAGGACCAATGTAAATCAATCAGTAGTAGAAGTGTATCTTCTTGAACAGAGTTGATTAGTTTATTGAGTGCTCTAACCATACAAGAAATATTTACGAATTTAAAAAAAATCCATTTCTGTCAACACGATATGTTAAAATTTCATTACACTAGTCTTCGTTTTGCTTTTAGAATGGTAGATATTTTATAGCTATGTTAGTTCGTATATGGGTTAAATGTACTCATAATAATATACGGGGAAATCAACAGAGTCGTGGTATCCTAATTTCTTATTGAAGGGGTCTTCTGTAAAAAAGGGAAGAAGAATTCTTGAAAAAGGTGGTGATAAAACAATTCGCGGACACTTAACATTTTAATGAGTTGCAAGAATGGAGAGACGGTTTATTTTTAAATTAAATAGAATTGGAAAAAATGCATTTTATAGCATTCAAGTTATTCTGCATCGCAATTATAAAATGATTGCTGTAGTATTCACGAGTGATATAACATGTTATTAGTGATGGTGGTTCTAATCCCTGTTGGTCTCAGCATATCTAGCCAAGATCACGATTCCAAGGCTCGCGATACAGGGGAAGTATCGCATCTTCTTTTGGTGAGGAGGCATTGAAGTACCTAATGTGAATACCTAGTGGTACTATGACTAAGGCCCGGTGCACACTAGCCGATTTGTGTCGTCGAAGCTATAAAAATAACGATAGCAACCCAGATGCCCCCTTTGGAGACACACAGGTGGAATGGGGGTTACTATTATTATTTTTATAGCTTCAACGACACGAATCGGCTAGTGTGCACCGGGCCTTAGCTTCAATATATGGGGGCGGGTACCTTCCTGAAGGACTTTCAAGGACAATTGGCACACATTTATGTTTCTGTTGGAGGAAGATGCCAGGCAGAATTAATTAAAACAGTACTCTTCGACAGCTTAACATGAAGTTGCAGATAATGCTTTTTGATTTAATCGTCTAGTTTTCTTTGCTGTTTTAAGTTGTCCCATAAGCCAGAGAAATGACTGATTGTAAATAACAATTATTCAGTGATGTTGCATATTTATTGAATATCATTCAGTGAAAATAATAACTTGGCTAAATTAACTAAATTTTAAAGTTATGAACATATGTTACAGTCACTTTTGTCCTAACAGAAGCCGATTTTCCTCCTGCATTAGCTGATATTTGGATCATCTGAAATCCACTGATAAAATGCTTATCGTAAGATAGTTATAAATAAGCTTCTGTGTGAATAATCCCGCAATGGTACAAAAAAAACCCACCTCCGATAAATAGATATGATTATAGAAATCATATTCTGTACACAAATGAAAAAAATGTACATCAGGATTTGAGAAGGTGATGAGATAAATGATGACACAGATTCAGATGATGCCCTTTTCCTCGCTTTCTAAGAATTATGAGCAATAAAAATTTCATACAAAATTTTGTTAGAATTTAAGGTATAAGTACTCTTAATTTAAATTACAAGAAACTGCTTTTAATACCTTGTAGATATTATTCAGATTTTTCGGCCTAGTACGACAGGCCATAAATTCTAGATAGTAGAACATTGTAATTGCAACATCTCGGAAAATTACAAAAGAATATTTAATACTGAATTATTAATAATAACTTGTTTAATTTGAGTTCAACAGCAAACCGAATTAATTCAAGGATAAATGGACTGACATAAATACATAATATCTTCGATCTTTATTTTTTAAATAATTGTTTTCAGTCACTGACACATCAATTGGGTAACCTATTATCCCATGTCACAAGCTACTACTGTACGTTCGCAAAGAATTTTTAGAAAATTGCTTCCTCCTCCTATTTAGCTATCACAAATCTACATAAACGTTCGGCTCCGCCTCTTTTACCATATTATGCATAACTAACCGAGATTACAGTAAGATTAATGAAGATCCAGTTCCCTCAGGTAAATCCATAGTCTGGCCAATCACAGAACTTCCCGACTGCGACAAGCAGAGAATAATAAAACTTAATTTAATATAATACAGTCGGAATACAGAATGATAGAATCAAAGTCGGTGGCTGTTTCTTACGCAGGGACAGATCCATTTATCGTCCGCCAATTCAATTATTATTTCAACTACATGATATTAATGATAGCAGAACTTCATCAATTCTCCCGCGGTCCGTGGAAAATAAAGCATGGCTTGTTCCTTTTGTATTCAGAAAGCACCTAAATAATGAGCATGTTTGGTTAGTGTTGGGGCAGAGATGAATTGGATTGACCTTTGATGTTGCGATCTTAATCGTGGGGTTATTCCGACATGTTGTTGAGCTCTATCCTTTCTTTCATCCGTTTGCACCAACTCCTGCAGAGACACCAGATTTTTTATTCAGCGAGGACCACACAGGTTGTGACATCATTTTTATGAAATGCATTGTAGACTTTGCAAAGGTGGCTTTGTGGGAGTCGCTCGTTCCAGTATTCGTACGACTGGAAGATGTGTTCATCAAGAAACTGGCACTCGTTTTCTTGAATGTTCAAAACATAGTTGAGAAAAAGATTTTGATTTAATTAGATTGCTTTTTTATTGGCGCTGAACCCTCATGGGACTTGATGGTGCCAAACTAAAAATAATGTGTAGAAATGATTTAACTTAAAAATAAGAATGAATTTAGAAAGAAAAGTAAAAAAAATCCGGCATAAATTAAGATCTCTTTCTTTTCTTTCAATTTTTTCCCAACTATCTTATAATTTTTAATGACCAGTTTGTTATCTGATTTTCCTTTTTTCCCGCAAGAGATACTTTTGGTTATGCTGTCATAAACAGTTGGCATGCGTTTGAAAAACATGAAGTCATAAAAAGATTCAGAACTTAAGGTGATTGTTTTATCATGCAATAGTGAAAAGTAGTTATAAAACTACTCTTAATCTAAAAACTCTAAACTACTACTAAAACTAAAACTACTCTAAATCTCAAATCGGTAGGGGAGAACGGGGCAAGTTTGGTACAGGGGCAACTTTACACAAGGCTTATATTTCACATACCATCGGTCGGGGGGCGCCAGCTGTCATTTCAGAAGAAGTGTATCGGCCTCCATTAATACTCACGCCAGTTTGGAGTCAGTCTTGAAAGTGGACCGTGAAGTGTGCAACTTTTTCTGCTTTTTTACCATTTGAGTAAATTTTTACCCTTACTTATTGGCTTTAATAGAGTTCGTAGTATTAGAATATTAAAACTTATTATGGCTTCTCCTCTATTTGGTTGATTATTTTTATTATGAATAAAGCTGATATGCTGAGTTATAACAAAAAAATGGCGACGGAGCAAGTTTACACACAGCTCATGGGGCAGGTTTACACAGTGTATAAACGTGCCCCATTTCCATTTTTTTGTTCGAACTGGCACAAATGGCACTTGCATTACAAAGTCATTCCCGACACCTGAACATACGAGGCCATTTTAAGAAGCAGGGCCAAGGAAAAGAAGTAACAGAGGTAGGAAAAAAAGGCAAACATCAATTGTTACAGATACACCTGTAAAAAAATGCTTTGCAAATAGAGAGGGAGAAATCAGTAAAGAGGAAATTAGCATCAACCCATCATACTATGTCTCAGTCAGTAAACTCCACTAGAGCACGTTATAATAATGAAAAAAACAGCGTGGATAAAAAATTTAAAAATAAGAAAAACCTTGTTATGAAAGAAAATTTGGGAAATGTTGAGCGTAAAAAAGACACAAAAAACCAAGCCAACTTTGATTCTGATGAAGAGTATGAAGATGAAAATTGTCTGTGTATTTACTGTTTAAATCCATACGAAGATCAAGATCTGGCGAACAGTGGGTGTAATGCACCGAGTGTAAGAGGTGGGCTCATGAGGACTGTATTACGAATGGCAAGTCAAAATATTTTGTTTGTATAAATTATGAGAGTTATTTCGAAAACTCTTAGGATTCACCGTAATTGTTTATAATCTATTATGTACTTTTTGAAATAAACTAGGTTTCTTTGTATTTAATTTGTTGTATTTTAATCACTGTAAGCCTTCTATTTAATCATTTTTGGTGGTGTGTAAACGTGCCCCGGTCATGGGGCAAGTTTACACAGGTCACATAATGGTAAAGAATATGGTATAATTACAAAAATATAATAATTTAAAGTACTTAAAAATATTAATTATATGCTTTAAAGTCTAACTAATTAATTGGTAATGAAAATGAGAGAAATACTTTAAAGACTTAAAATAGAAAAACAAAAGTTTAAAAAGCGTGCAAACCTGTCCCGGTCTCCCCTACCTCAAATGTATAAAATTTAATTGAATATGAAAATTTTGATTGTATGTGTAATATTTTCCTTGTTTGTGGCAATATCCTCATTGCCGTTTTTTCTTTTCCAGGAAACAATATTGCGAAAAAGTATTTACTGAAGATTAGGAGACTTGAAGCAATTTTGGTCTTATAGCAAGAGCAATCCAGAAACCGGCACTCTTCTTTCGGAATTGCTATGTCTCAGCCAAGTTATAAGATTTGGATCTCTTCTACTTCTTCATACACAAAATAAAAGTGTTTTCTGTATAATCTTTATCCATAGAGATGAGAAGTTGTTATTGGGAATTGCAAGGACAAAAATCAGGCGTTTTTGCTGCTGAAGGCTGCTCAGGCAACTTCTGTTTTCTGGAGCTTGAATCGGATCAAGAATTACAATGGAATACTTTAATTTAAATAAAGCAAAATAGAGAATCAGAACATTCCGTTTTCAATTGGTTTTCCAGTAGATCGAAGATTTGGAAATACCATATTTTGATCATTTTTATTTGTATACTATTTTATTTACTGATAAGGTACGTCCAAATAAAAAGGAGACTTCTGTTAAATCTATAGAATATTTTAATTATAGTTAGCGTGCAACATGACACCTACACTTAATTGGCATTGTCATTGATGCACTGATCCTGGAAATCCATTCCTCATATTTAGGAATAGTACGAATGATTTAAAGTGTAGAAACTCCTGGATTGCTGGCGCATCCAGTTTTCAACGGTGTCTTGAACTTCCATGTCACAGGTTAAGCGAGATTTGAGTGACTTTTTTAAGGGAGTCAAGATATGGTAAGTCACTTGAGAAGATATCAGAGTTGTGCGGGGGATGTTTGAGCACTTCCCATCAGAGCCGTCTTATCCATAAGGCTAACAGAGCAGTATCACAGGGGCGTGATTGATCCAAGGAAGCTTAAAAATTTATTATGCTGATTTTATTTTAATTTTGAACCAAACCATTTGTTTAATTATAGTTTTAAAAATGGCACACAGAAGTAAAAATATGATTAGGGCTTGTAACTCGACAAGCATCGATTTTGTAATGATGCATTAATACGTGTAGGGGAACGGCGGTTATTATGGACCACCTAGTGTTTCTAGGACCTGCTTGTAGATAGCAACCCATTATTTTGCCTACAGTACAGCCATAGCATCAGTCTGTCATGTGCAGATACTGGTTGATATAACTGCCCTGTTTCGTTCCTCAGGAAATTTTCTTTGTCCTGTAAATTTTCCTTTGACCCTATAAGTGGTTGTTTCGTATATTGTTTGACGACTACTTGTACTTTTACGGATAAAGATAAAATTATGAAACTAGTGTTATTCTTTAGCTTACTTTATTTAGATTATTGCGTGAAGTCTCATCTTGCTGCCTTTAACCGAGAATTCACCATGTTTTTCAGGTTACAATGTCTGTCAGGTAGTATGGGCCATGTGAGTAAAACATACTTTTTTACGAGAAAAAAAAAATGCCTATATTCGAGAAGAAGCCTGAAGCCGAAGGTCGAGAAGAATGATTTGCAGATGCCATGAAACTTTCAATTACCAGAGCATGGTGGCCGAGCGGTAAGGTAAAGGCTTTGGGCTCCGGAGGGTTACAGGCTTGAAACCTCATTCCACCAAAGCTCCGCTGTGAAGGGGGGCCTGTTGCACGTTAAAACATACGCAGTGATCAAACGCCCTCCCGCTGGTGTAGCTCTGGAGTCTGGAGAGGGCGGGGGAGGAGTGTCAGCCCAGGCGTCAACCTCGTCATCTGACCACGGTTCAAAATTATAAAATGCATCCCAAAATAGCCCTTGTGTTGCTTAAGAACGGGATGTTAAAATAACTAAATTAAACTAATTTCAACTGCAAGTATTTTAGAAAATAAATTGCCTCAAAGGGCATTATCCGACCATTTCGGTGTGCTTGGAAGTCCACTGCAAAGAAGAAAATAATTAAATAACTAATAACTAAAAAGATAACGATGGAAATGTAAGAAAAATGTTTCTATTATTGTAATTTGGTTACAGAATCAAAATATATCCATTTGTAGACCCATACTACCCGAAATATTTAAATTTCTGTAAATTATCGACTTAAAAATTAGTTGTCGTATGTAATTTGCATAGCTTAGATAAATTTGCTTAATACAATCAACATAAATAAAAGTGTTAAAAGAAAGGTTTTGAACAGTTATAGCTCATTCCAACTAAGAACATGAATTTTATATTAAATTTTCTTTAATTGGCCTATACTTCCCACTGTCCCCCTATAATTTCCAAAAACTATTATACAGAGACAATCAGTGAAAAAATCTGAAATGATGCTTATAATAGAAGTTACCTGCATTCCGGAAGATGGTTCGAAAAATTTTATTTTGAAAAGGCAACGATTTGCAAAATTGTAAAACTTTAATCAGAGAACAGGTTACTTTTTTTTTTTTTTTTACTCCTCGATTATTTTATTTGGTAGCTATTTTCGGTGGGCCAAAGCTCTCACATTCCTGGTTAGGTTCTAATGAGGTTGAAAATTAACCTAGCTGAGGGCGCTCAAATTGTTAAGACGGCCCAGCTTCCTATAGAAATTTTGTTAGCAGGTCGAAGGTCCTAACCACACGCAAAGCATTGTCGTAAAGCAGCCCCATTCCTTCCGATAAATCGCATCTCCGCATGCTTTTGACGGCCTGTTTAGGCACCCGCATTAGGTTACAGTATTATTAAACGTTAAATTTTTCTTCCCGTTCCAATTAGCCGGTAAGTTGAGCTTCTTCGTCCAAAAAGATTACTTTTCTGGTTATCACGGCAGAGTGATATTTTCAGGACGCGGAAAGACGGCATGTCACCACTCCGGGCTCTATCTACAAGTACAATAAAATCACTGAGATAAAGCGCAACGCCACTAGAGCTAAAGTCTAATTTCCATTTGGGCATACTTTATGTTTCTATATTTTAATTATCGCAGAAAAGAATAAGGATAAGTATTGGGTTTGGGAGTACATCAATCTTTCCAACCTAATTCGAGCTGCATCGAAAGGAAAATTTTCAGACTAAAAATATTGAATCAAACAAGATTATATTTATCACCAAACAAGAGAGACCCATATGGATTCTATTCTCCAGAAGCGCTATTTAAAGATATAAAGCCACGGCACTACACCAAAGCCATTCTGTACATGTGCTCAATGACAAACAAAGGATTGGTCATTTTAAAAAAAGCTTTCTTCAAAGATTTAGCTCACTCCAAGTGAATTTTAGTTACATCTACTTTTCATTAGATTTCGGAAATTAAAAAAAATCAATCAAAATACCTTTAGCTTTCTATATACGTATGTAAAAAAATTATTTCTAGGCTAAAATACAGCAGTTTAGTCTCGTACATCAGAAATGTTCATATTCACTCGTACAGTGTTTCGAATCATTTCTGCAGAAAAATAAATTTTTCAATCAATCCTAATTAGATTTTTTTTTCTTTCATTGTTAACAAGATAATGAATAGTACTCAATTGAAAGTCATCAATATTATACCAAAGCTTTGAGCTACAACATATTATTCATTCGTATTCCTTTATTTCCCTCATATTTTAAGCTTAGATAATGTGTTCAAAAATAGGGTTCTTTTGAAATATGCCTAGATAAGAGCAGGTACTAATAATAAAAAGTCAAAAATTCTTAATATTCCGTCCACCCTATATCTTACATGAGATCCTTTTAAAACATTTTCCTCTCGCGACACCTTTTCCAAGAAGAACAGTTTCTAAGATTCCATCTTAGTCTAAATTTTCATCACAACCCGAAAATCGAGAAATAATTAAGAAAATAAATGATCAAGAAATGATGAATTAAAAGTTATTTATTCACTTATTTTTAACGAAATGTTTTAAATGAAGGGTTGTACTTATCTATTTTTGCTCAAAAAGTATTGAGGAATCTATAACAAGAAGATTTTATGAAAGATTTCATACGCCCAAGCTATTTTACACGTCTCCACTTTGGGTCACCCCCGTAGTTTAAGAAGTCCTAAATTACATTATTTATCTATTTTTGAAAATTTATTTCTAAAATTTTATTTTCGTATTAAGAGAAGAAATGTACTTTTGTTTCAACGACTTTTATTTTCCCGTACGAATGTTTCATCTCCTCTATCTTCCTGTCTTTCTGTTCTTTATTGCAAATATCCAAGTTGAAAATCACTGGCAAAAGAAATTTCAGAGCTTTATTCGCCCTCGAACCGAAACGCCATATTCAAATAATGATCGGCAATCCAAAATTCTTCGTTTGCAAGAGCACTGACGTGACCCTCAGCTGAAATGTGAGTGCCATTTGATGTAAACATACACAAAAAGATAAACTGTCGGATGCTTACAAAAGTTTATGAGTTACAAGAATTTCATTGCGTCACATTTTTTTCAAAAAAAGAAGCAAAACGAAGGACACCTACGGCCGAGAAGATGAAGAGACCAACTATGAAGTGGGTGTGTCTTTTATGAGAAAATTGTTTTCTCGCGGCGTTTTAACGATCAGTCGCTTAGAATTGAATTAAAGGGCGGCATGGTCCGAAATAAGAGGGGTGTAAAGTTGTGGTAGCTATTTGAGAATAATGCCTCTAAGTACGGAAGAGCTCTCCACTCCACGCCCTGCGCGACAACTGCGGTGACCTTCGGGGGCGGCTGGGCTTTGAAGCGTTGCGAATACGTTTGGAAGCGAAACTTTAATTCCGATGAAGTAAAACGAAAATTTTTATTATATTTTTAAATAACCTTTGAGAGTATTGAATTCGGAGAAGCGCGTGTGAGGCATTTTTGCACTTTTTGTTTCCCAAGCGGCGGTGTCTGTGTGTGCACCGTTTTTTGATACCGATGCGAGTCTAAATGTTTACCTGTTTTTCGTGAATCTCAATGAAAAATCTTATGAATGGATAAAAAAAAAATCAGAGAAATGCATTCGTTTCGTTTAATTACCATAGGATAGTAATTGCGATAAGCTGATTCACAGATTTTTGAGATATAAGGAATATAAAAAGGACACATATATTAAAAATTCAGTTTTTTTGTTGATAGATACAATCACAAGGTATTTCAAATAATATCTTAAGTTAGAATAGTAATTAAAAGATAAAAACTGTTTCATTGATTGTATTTATAAAATATAATTCAATCTGCAAAATCCAATCTATCGATAAAAATATTATCCGCGTTTCAGTATTGCAATATGCAGTATTTACTCTGTGTAAGACTTCTTTCTAGGTTTGGGTATGAAGATTAGGGATGGTCAGTTAACTGATTCTATAACAATACGGAAGTATTACACTAAATTTATAAATGGTTTAAATGATTTTTTCCATTCTTTCCTCCTTTTAAATGATTATTACTCTTTTTTATGCTATTTAATACTTAGAATTTATGCAACAATGAATTTCGCATGCTTTTAATTTTAAATAATAAATGAGTAGATGACAAAAATTGAGGGATTGGAAAGAATATTGTTTTCATATGCATTTCGTTCCCTAAATTTATAAAAATGTGCATATCATGTTTAGGAAATTCTGTTTTCGAGAACAAACTGCTGAATATTTAGCAAGATTACAATAACAGAATGCAGACCACCTTTGACTTTTTTTAGCAAATTTTCTTTTCTTTTAAGTGTTTAAAGGGGTTAGCTACTTAATCATTAGAGCCGAATGTCTCTATTGATTTAATAGCATTAATTGATGTCACAACAACACGCAGGGCTATTTTAAGCTCCGTAGGGATCCTTAGGCATGTTCCGGGGCCCCCTTCCTAGTTCCCAAAAGCGTATTTTTTCTTTAATGATTTTAATTTAATTTCTATATAAGCATGTTTTAAGTAATAAATATCACGACAGACTGAAATAACAAAACATTTAGTTGTGGGGCACCTTCAAGAGAGTTGGTGTCAATATCTCACGTATAAAAAAAAGTTAAAAGTAATTTTGAACAAAATGGTTAAACAATTCTGAGTCTCTTTCAACTCGAACTAAATCATCTAATACAAAGATTTCAAGAGCCGTTGACTTCTGAGTAAGTCATCAACTGAAAAAGAAAAAAAAATGCACCACACTGATCTGCAAACGAATTTGAAAACATGAAAAAAGGCATAAGAATAATGTGCCGAAATTTAAACGATACTTGATTTTAATTTTATGTGCAGTATGTATTTTAATGTGCCGAAATTTAAACGATACTTGATTTTAATTTTATGTGCCGTATGTATTTTAATGT
>BGPR01000284.1:563349-678324 GCA_013235015.1 Araneus ventricosus
TGTCCCCGACCGATTCTAATCATAAGTTATAGCAAAAAGTAATGTCAAAAAAGAACAGAATTTTTTTAACAAAACTTTGTATAATAACTGAGTTACGCAAAATTTCTCATCTTTCGAATTTGGAAAAAACCTCTAAAATAATTGAAAATTTTAAAACTTCAAAAGGCTATAGGACAAAACATTGGCCAAAGGGAGATTAATTACTTTTCTACCCACAAAACTTTTACTGTTAAAATCATATTAATTTAAAATGCTTTAATTTAAAATTTGCAGCTAAAACAAAAATATCAAAATTCGATTATTTAATGAAAAAACCCCAAATCCCTTCCCCCCCCCCCCCATACACCATATTAGGTTTATATTCAATTCTTTGAAAAAAGAAAAGGGCTTTTTACACTTTTGAACCCCTTTTAAAGCACAAAATGATTTCGTATACTTATTCAAAAAATATTCATTAACGCTTTATAGTCTATTTGCAATTACGAAAACAACAAAAAAGCTATCAATTTATGATTTTGAGATTCGCTATTAAAAGGTTCATTTTATGATTTTGGTATATGATACAGGTGTGTGTAGGTGTAGTTTTTTATGAAACTTGCATGTTATTAATATTTGAATGTAATGACTAATTTTGGAAGAATGCATCATTAAAATTTTACTTGTAATACTTTGCGAAAACAGCGATACCTCAAATTGTACAATTTGGAGTTGATTCCCAATTGCATAACTGTTTTCATTAGATGATAAGCAAATAGAAATTTGGTTAAATAAGTTTATTCAAAAAAATTTATTAAACGTTGCAAAACAAAATGAACGTAAGATTCAAAAATTTTTGATAAAATGTTGCAAAATAAAATGAACGAACCCACAATTCAAAAAAAGTCTTATGAATTGTTTCGAACCAAAATGAATATTTCAGTTTCCTTCCCTCAACACAAAAAAATTGACCTTAGAGCGCCTTGCCAGTGTTTCAACGGGTCCGAAATTCACGCACAAGATCCTATTTGGGGTCTGCAACAAGACTATCCCACACAATAGCACTTAAAACGGAAATCATCTAAGAGTTTAGTGCTTTCTCTGCACCCTAAATATCAGTGATCAGGTATTGTGGGGGAAGGGGGGTTGATTCGAATAATCTAGACACTGAACTTCGAACCGCAATAGTCTCCCTGGGGCCATTATCTTCCGAAATGTCCCGGCGCCAAGAGGCATCCGCCGTAATCTGTCGCGCATTCCGTGTCGTGTTTGCTTGCTCAGACAACGTGGTGACGCCTGGTATTGCGCATTTCTTCACACCTCACGGCCCCCCAACGCGTTTGAGGACATTAAAGTTCAAAGTCAAACACCTGTGGTCCACTTAGTGATGTAAAAAGTCCATTTTCGAAAAAATAAAGTTTGGTTAAGGGGAGTTGGAACCCTAAGTCCGAATATGTTAAATTGGACACTTCGATGTACCTTTTCTCAAAGTCTGTTATAGATTCATGTTTGAAATTTTTTATACAGGTAAAGTACATTTTTTTTTTATTATGCTAAACTGATTTCTTTTAAAAATTCAAAAATTTATGATTTGCAAATTTTTTTGTGATAAAAAAAGTGTTAAATTGACCACTTCGATGTACCTTTTCTCAAAATCTTTTTTAGATGCATGTTTGAATTTTTTTTTATAGAAGTAAAGTACACCTTTCTCATTATACTGAAATGAGCTTTTGGTTAATTTTTAATTTTTCACAAATTTATAAAATATTTAATTAGACATTGTGAAATTTTGCCCTATTCTGACACAAAAAAATTGCAAAAAATAAAGTTTAGTTTTTTAAAAAAAAATCTCATTTCAGTAAAATGAGAATGGTGTACTTTACTTGTATAAAAAGTTTCAAACATGTATCTATAACAGATTTTGAGAAAAGGTAAATCAAAATGGCCAATTTCATATTTTTTTGTTTTGACACAAAAAAATTTGCAAAAAATAAATTTTTGAATTTTTTTAAAGAAAATCAGTTCAGTATAATGAGAAATATGTACTTTACTTGTATAAAAAATTTCAACCATGAATCTATAACAGATTTTGAGAAAAGGTACATCGAAGTAACAGGGTTAAAGTTAACGGACTTAGGGTTGCAACTCCCCTTAAATATCACATGCATCGTATATACGAGTGTTGTCAATTCCGTATTTTTAAAAGGATTTTTTTCGTTGAACATTTCGCTTTGAAATATGATGTTTAAATAATAATAAACATGGTTAATTTTTAATCTGAACAATATCAACACCCAATTCGGGAACGGACTCCACTCAATTTTCTCTTGTACCGACAAAATCGATTATAAAGTGAGGTCAAAACTGACTGACACTATTAGATGTACTACCAAATGGTCATGAGTATCAACACTAAAACTATCAAAATTGTATTTTCGATTGACTGTCCGTCAATATTACTTTTTGATCTCGTAACTTTGATGTTTTCTGACAATAATTTGGGGAACTGTTATCCAAAAATGATCCGCTTTGCTGACATTTAATAAATCCATCTACTCGATGATGTCAGTTTGATTGATTTTCTCATTTGTCTCTGATTTCTACGTTTTTTAAAACTCATTTTTAACTGTAGCCAAGGTAACTTGCTTGCAAATAAGTATGCTAGATATTGTCTTTAAAAGAAGTGGTGATGCGAATGTAAATAAACGCAAAAACTAAAAATGCAAAGATAACTAACTCTCTTGTATCTAAGTGGCGACGAGCATGTAACTAAAAGAAATAATTAAAACAAATAATATTTTTCATTGACATAAACGGTAAGCGTGTGTTGAAAATAAATATCTTTATAAATATGGCACTTTATTGTGTAATTTCCTACTATGGTGAAGAAAATCGAGGATATTGTTTCTAATCCTCTGTTGACTTTGAATTTCTTTAGAGTGCACAGGCTCATGGATCTGATATAGCTCTGCTGATCTTCGGGATCAACAACAACAGAAAATCGAATATACATTTGAAAAAGTACCTCTGACCTCTGATGATGGGGCTCAGAATTTGGGGAAGATATCTTTAATCTTTGTGTAAAGACCATGTGCTAAATTTCAACTATCAAGCTCATTGCGTTTTTGAATTATCGTGTTCACACACACACACACTCTCTCTCTCTCTTTCATACACACGCTCACACACACTCTCACACACACACACACACACACACACTCTCTCACACACACACTCTCACACACATAAACAGGCAGACATAATTCTAAAAATGCATTTGTCGGATTCAGAGTGGTCTAAAAGGGCGAAATTCATTAAAATATCGCGGTCGAAACTTTTTTTGCGCATTTTTCTCTGCTTATACCTTCATATTCGAGTATGCAAAAACGATAAACTATTCAATAATAAAATACTACCAGTACTTTAGTATAACGACTCTATTTCTTTGTTCTATGCGCGAAGATCTCATTAGGAAATAGAGGGACATATACATTGTTTCATAAGAACTAACTTATTTATTACTCTCTCTTTAAAATGCCACATGCCATCATATTTTTGAAATGTAATCGATGCTCGTCATAACTTTGTTTTTACATGAATCTTTGTTAATTATGTTAAGTAGACAGCTCCGACGTCCACTATGCGAACATAAAATGCTGAAAAAAATGGTTGTACATATTTAATTTTCAATGATACTGTTCAGCTTTGAGGAAAACATCAACAACATACAATTCGAAGAGATTGCCATTTTCATAAAAAAAAAAAAAAAAAATGCTGAACCAGTAATATTCGTAAGATTAGTAAGAAGTAAGCGTTCAGTATGATATCAGTTTCGATACCCTAATGGGCCATTGATTTTAAGTTCCAGAGGCATAGTTGTAAAATAAGATATTAGTAGGACTGGAGTTTTATAATACTATTACATTCTGTTGAACTTGTAAAAACTTAACCACTGTGTGGCGTCCCACTTCCTAAACCATGGATGCCAAACAGAGATCAAAGAGTGATCCAAGATAAACCCTGAAGACTTTTTTTTATATTAGACGTCTGATGGTGACCATCATTTGCAAAATTATTGTACAGTTTTTGAAGTTACTCGATCAGTTATAAAAAAGAGTATCTGTTTATTTTGGCTCATTGGCAGAAAATCACTTGAAACTTTCGAAATTCTAATGCCACATCTGTATTTGAGCTACAGCAGAATTTCATTCACAGTCGCCTTGGGCATACCATCCTTCTGTTGAAATAAAACTCAAGATCTTTTGACTATGAACTCTGTAACTTCAGCAGTTCAATTTCCATCTGTTAGAAGATCACTGTATATAAGTACGTTCATCAATCATAATGAGCTAATGATTGATTTGATTATTGGATCGACGCTTCGTTCTATACCTGCACTAAGGCAATTGGAGGCAAGTCTCAAAATTTCAACTGTGGTCAAATGCCAAGGGCCGATCTAGGTCTTGAGCTGAAACCCCTTTCCAAACACCAACATTTTGAAGACTCCTAACACATGTCGACTTATTCTTGTAAAATACCTATGATTGTAAATACATATGATTTATGGATTTATGTGCAAAATTTTGAAATTTATATGTGATATATGAATCCAAAAGTGATATATCAGGCATTGCATTATATGTGTTTTAATAGGTTCTGAAAATACGTAATATCTTTTGTGGTTTGACTTCTTCTGTATGTATTTTTTGGAGTTTGTTTCATTGTAATTCATGTCTTTATTCATTATTCTTATCATAATTCTTTGTTTATTAATAGTCACTTTTGTTCATTGTGATATGGATACTTGATGTAAGGTTCTTCATACTATATATGCACGTTTTCGTGTTTGTTTTTCATGTATGATATTTTCTCTCTCTCCTTCGACTGGCAAAAACTCTAAACTCATTGGGTAAGTGTGTCGGCGTGAGCTGATAAATAAATAATTAACGTCCGACGACGTATTTACTGTTAATTGGTCCGCAAACAAGACAGATTTGTGGTTCAATCTAGTCTTGAACTCCTAGTACTGCCGAATATAGTTTTTTTGTATGAGATAATCGTATGTAGTTCTATGAAAGCGGACCGAAAGAGGACAGATTTTTGGTGCAATCTGATCTTGAACTCCTAGTACTGCCGAATATAGTATTTTATATGAGATAATCATATGTAGTTCTATGAAAGCTGTAGAACTTTTTAAAAGATGCCAGCTTCTGAAATCCGTCATTTACGCTCACGCTACATATATAAACATAGATTCAGTAGGCTGCAACCCCATGATTTTATAATCCTTAAAAATTAAATCAAAAGTCAGCATTCTCTTATTTCTTTCTGAATCGCAATAAATATGGAAATTTTCTTTAATGTGTTTTTTTTTATCTCAAATGTTTCTTAAAAATAAGAGATTAAACCAAATAGAGTAATTATTTGTACAAAAAGTCATTTACATTTAACGTGAATTCAGATATGACATTAAAACACGTTAATCTCTTTTATATTTCTTTTCAATTGACAATTTTTCACTATACATGTGCCGCTATAAGAAAAATAATGCAATATCACGTCTCAATTATTGCAAGATAAATTTGAGAATTATCTTAAATATCTTGATTAGCAATGCAGTTTTTATGTTTTCTACGGGAAAAAGCTATATTCGTAATCTTTCTACCAATTACTTTCATCTGAAATGAAACATTATCGTAATGTTTCGACTTTACATTTCGGTAAAAGTATCCACCAGATTGCAAGAGATTATAGACGATTTCGAAATGGCAGCTTCCGTTCGTCAACCTACAAGCCGGTTCCTTCAAAGCCAATCACTGCGACTCATTTACATGAATTCATAAAAAAAGAGCGAAATTAGTCTTAGAAACAAATGTAACTCACCTCTATTAGATTATATTGCATTTTGACATTAGTATTTATCTTATCATGTTTAACTTCTTTCACCTCATGAAAAATGCGTTATATTGAGTACAGTTTCTACAAAGCTAACACCATATTATTTTTATGCTTGTTGAAATTCCTAATGCATTATTTCATTTGTAATAACCTCACTATGTGGCATAATTTAGCTTTATATAATCAAAATTTTCTGTTGAGATTTGTGAAAGTCAAGAGCAATATGCTGAAAAAACAAATGAAGAAAAAAAAAACTAAACGGTCTTTACTCCATTTTTTTCTACTTTACTTTAGAAATAATTGAAATTGGACCTCTTATGGAAGGACAACTAGAAACTTAGAAAGTGTGACCCAGCTCTATAAACGACCCTATTACCTGACTGCATTTCGAAACTATGATATCCGACATATGTTCCAATCCTATAGTCCTATACCAATATGGCATATAGTTCTATAACAATATAACAACTTTAGTCAATTTGTTTGTGTAGAAATGTTTCCAGTAATAATTTTTGAGCTTGGCTAATATTTTTTGACAAAATTTCTGCAAAAAACATATGCGAGCGATACAATTCTACAAACTTTTCCCTTTATTTAAGGAATTTCGAGAAAAAATTATTTAAAATGAAATGATTATTCCTTATAATGAAAACAATATCATTATAAGGAATAGTCAGTTACTGTGATCTGAAGTAAAATTGTTAAACATTTAATTTAAACAGGTTGACAATAACAATTTAACAATAAGTTGCACCGCGGACATTATAATGTCAGTGAAGGAAATTGGGAGAAAACGAAGTCAGAACCCTTAAAGGACGTGATGTCGTAATAAAATTGCTATGATTATTTCAGTTTTTATATTCTTAAAAATAGTTTGACGATGGGAAAATCATCTACGAAAAACATTTCTTCAAATTAAACAATGAAATCTGTTTAAGTAGAACCTTCTCACGTGTAATGATTTATCTGTTCCAGTTTAAAAGTCCAGAAATTTAATCATTGGAAAAAAAAGCTGTAATCATGTCATGTATTGTTCTGAGGAATTATTCACAGAGCGTAACGCGTTTTAGATTTTAATGGAAGAATTAGCACTACTGACATGGAAGTAATTTGAGGCGTTAATATATATATATATATATATATATATATATATATATATATATATATAATTTATTTAATTGATATACTGCCGATTTATTTATTTCAAACTACGATACTCAAAATCTTTTTTAGCTCTTTTTGTGTAAGAGAAGTAAGTTTTCACTTAGTTCTTTACTGTGCGTTGAAAAAAAAAGTTGATAGAGTAATTTATTGGATTAACGATATATTTTTCTACTGCACAAAGACAGATGAGGATGGGACTCGTAATTTTGAACCGCGGTCAGATAAAGATGACGACACCTCGTCTTGCAGTCCAGCCTCCAAACTCCAACACAACACTAACGACTGAGTAAGTACAAATCTGGAATCCAGATTTAAATACATTTACCGGTCTAATCAGCTTAATAATTGCCTTAACCTGTTCATGAATCAAAATTGGTAGAGCTGTGATTTTTTTAACACCTCATATCAGGATGGGTTAAGATTTAAAGATATACATTTTTAGTATTATTTCATAAGCTTCTGAACAGAGGAAAAAAAATTCTTCTCCGAAAACATTAACTTATTTTATTTTTACACGCCTATTATTTAACTTGACTTGTTTCAGGTTTGTGAGGATTGAATTTTATAATCGGTTTTTCGTTCGCTAACTGATGCACTAAAGTTTTGAAATTTTGTATTCTTGAATTTTCTCGAAGACAATATACAATTTTATCGTTTTCAGAACTTAAAGATGAATTAATCTATTCATTTAATTAAATTTTGACTTCATATGAGGGGAGCCAGCTGATATTGAATTCGAGAAAATTAATATCCATATTCCTTAAAATTTATAAAAATGAGTCCTAAAGTAATGACTAAAAATTAGAAAATAATTAAAATATTTATACTTTTAAGTACACTAATAAAAGTGTATTTATAAAAACTGTTTTTATAAAATTTATTTTGATTCAAAAAAGTATACCACTGCAATCCCTATTCTCCAGGGATTATTCTGATTCCATTTGAAAATTCCCGAAAAATGCCTTCGAGTAAATAACAGACATCATTTCAAAAAATTCAGAATATTTTTGTGTACGTTTACCTATTTCAAAACAATTTTATTAGCGCACCAAAAAGTATAACTTTTAAAATTTATTAAAATATAACTTAAATTTCATTTCATCATTTCACAAAGTTTCTTATCTTTTTGGCTTCTGAACATTAAAAAAAAATTATTTCTATCTTAGCTTGCTTCCTGTGAAAGTGGGCTGTCTTTGAAATTGCAGTGCTGATAGTTTTCAAAATGCTTTCATTGATTCTGTAGATCAGCTGTTTCCAACCTATAGGCCACAGACATCGTAGTAGAGAGCCGCGGAACGCTAGTCAATAGTCGAATGTTCAGTCAAGATGTTCGGTAACAGTATCCAACAATTGCCAAACTTGCACTGAGACATTTAAAGGGGTTCTCCACCACTTTTCTCTGTGAACGTGCTTTCTCAACTTAATTTTTTAAAAACACAAGTACAGAAACAAACTGAATGTAGAAAGTGACTTGAGGCCGAAACCGTCTAATTATAATCCAGATATTAACTTTCTCCCGGGGAACAAACAATGTCAAAAATCCAATCGAATTTTTTTTATTTTGACTCTTAACCGCCTAGTTTTGAATTTTCTTACATTGTGACAGCTAAATAATAGCAACAAAGTTTAAAGTTTTTTGCCTTATAAACAATATATTTCAATCTTTTTAGAGTAAGTATGACTATTTACTAACATATACGTGCACATGTGTGTATATATCCATATACAAACACACGCACATATATTAAGGATGTGTGCTTGTTTTTTTTTACTTGTGTATTTTGTTAGTGGGCCTCAAAAATCTTTTTACACAACAGGTGATCACCACAACTAAAAAGGTTGGAAACCACGGCTGTAGATACTCTCAGCCATTTAAGAAGAAATAGACTCTTTTCAAAGATTTCCATTCCTGTTTTATAAGAGTTAGGAAAAGTCCATACTTCAGTGTCTAGCACTTTATATCGACAAAACGACCGAACTTGCACGTATTTGTTCAGACAAAAAAAAAGTTGATCTCTCGGGTAAGCTTTATGTAATTTAAAATTCTTAAATTTAATATTATCTCTAAATGAAATAAAATTTGAGAAATATGAGTCGACATTTCAAATCAACTCTGGATTTGAGAAAGTAAAAAATCAAGAATCTCCGAACCGTAATCAATCTTGAGAGCCTCTCCCCCTCCTTTTTTGTCGTTACTTTTTGATATTTAGCATTTAGTATATAAACAGCATCCATTTTATAGGCGACGAAATGTGGTGTAAAATAATTTTTTTGTCCTGCAAGATTCGATGATCTAGTTAGTTTATATTATTTCGACTCTTTAGTCAAAACCGGCCTTTGCTATAATTAACACAATTATGATATAAGGCTGTTAGTAAAACGATTTCATAAACAATGATATAAAGTATAAAAATTTAAAAATATTAATTTTATAATTGCAAGCACATTGGAATTTTTAACTAACAATTTACAAAAAATTTCTTCAAATATTTAAGGTATTTAGAAATAAAAAAATCTGCTCGATATGGATTTTTTTATTTCTAAATATTATTTTATTTATTAAAATATTAAATTTATTAAATAATTATTTATTAAATACTAAATATTATTATTTCTATAATTATTTTTTTATTTTAAATATTTAAGGTATTTAGAAATAAAAAAATCCATATCGAGCAGATTTTTTTATTTTAGTTTCACATTGGTTGATAAGAGAACCTTATTTCACTGCTGCCCATCTATAAATTGACGCTATCAAGAAAATTATACATCCTTAGTTTTAATGGTAAAAAAAATCGCATATCGTTTTTTAACTTTATAAATGACCCCCTGAACTCCGAGAATGCGAAACATTAATTTTATTTTAGGGAAATGGGAAGGGCAGTCAAATAGATTCTCTTAATTTTACTTCTAATCTTGCAGAGACATGATGCTTTTTATGAGGTCTCTCTTATCTCTGCTCCTTTTTATCCATTGTCTGAGGGGTTGCCATGGCAACCCTTGGGAATGGAAGGACCGCGAACAGAATTCTTCAAGAAGCATTCTGGAATTGTTACTCTTAAAGGAACAAAATTTTTAACAACAAAAAAAAAGAAATTGAATGTGAATAGCTTTTCTTATGCTTAATAGTTCTAAAATTTAATTGTTAATAGTTTTTAAATACTTAATATTTATTTAATTTCTCTGTGTAACGCTTCACTGAGTTAACTCTTAAAAATATTAACAAGATAATAATAAAGGCTTAATTTTTACGACTGGAATTTTATAGCGAAATTTATGTTATCTGAATGTTGTGAACCACTGCGAAGTTAACATTCGTTTTAAATGAAAGCTGGGAGGCTAAGAGATGCTTAATTTGACAACTGTTAATTGAACATTCTGTTTCTTGGAGTTTTTTGTTTTGTTTTTTCCCTCTTCACCTCCTCTTTTATTAAATACAAACAGAAAATATTACAATCGTCAAAAAAATTTGGCCTTTATGTTTTCGCGAATTTCCTCCCTAAGACTAAAAAATAATAATAAAAAAACACCCCACCTTTTTGGATTATCTTTGACTGGCCGTCTGTGAAAACGATAACTCGAAAATGAAATTACCTAGACGAATGAAGTTTGGTATTTGGTCTTTATACCAAGATTATAGATCTGTATCAAAATTTGGACCAAGTCCGTCTCTGGGAAGTCTGTCTGTCCGTCCGTCTGTGAACGTGATATCTCCAAACCGCAACAAACTAGATGGATAAAAAAAAATGCATAGGATTTTATCACGAGAAATATAGCGTCTTGTTAAATGTTGGACCAATCGTTCAACGTTTTGGCTGTCTTTCAATCCCTGTAATAATGTGTATGTAAACGCAATAACTCAACAACTCAACAGGCTAGATGAATCAATTTTAGTATATGATCTTTATATTAGAATCGTATGTTGGTATCAAATTCTGAACCAATTCTGCCTTTTTGTTGACTGTCTGTTATTCGTGCGTATTTGAGCACGATTATGTAAAAGCACAACAATCTAGGTGAATGCAATTTGGTGAGTGTTCTTGACACTAGATCTGTATAAAATTTAGGACCCGCTCAATCTACGGGAAGAGATTCAAAATATATCTCAATTATCTTCACCAAGTTAAAAAGCTAAACTCAAAAAGAGTCATATATTAAGTCAGTTCACGAGGAGGTGGAGAGGAGAAAATACTCGTTGGTCTAGAATTAGAGTTATGTCTCACCAACTTAAGACGTAAAATGTACAAATGTAAAACTGTGCTCTTTTATCAAAGTTTGAGACATGGTGCCAATATGCAACAAACATTCAACTTGCACAACACAACAAGAACGAAGTCACCATCCAGAAATTTCTTCCATTCCTCTTTCCTTTTTTGTCACTTTTTTCACCTGACGACAAATTATTCATTCGAAACCTAGTCACATGATTCCCGAACAAAGAGAAGTCACCAGTAATCGATCCCCCAAAACGAAATGGAATCAGAAAGGCATTCCAGCCAGGAGTGGATTCGTATCGAGTAATTATTGAAGGACGAATAACTCTCTCTCTTTATCATAGTCTTTCAGCGTTATCCTGCACAGCGGGCGCCTCAGGTAATGTGTCCAAATGGAATCCGGATGTCACAAGATGACTGGCTCCGGCTTAATGGCATTGTTAAATTTAGAATGCCTCCCCCAGCTGATAGATGAGAATGCGGGAATTGTTTTTCAGCCACTTCGCTACCATGTCATTTTGCTTAGAATGTTTGTGTGCGGTTGCGATTTTTACTTCTTTTTACTACTGAAAATTTCACAAAGAAAAGGAAACTGGATTAGGGGCTTTTTTTAAAGGAAAAATAGATAATTCTGATCTTTCATTTTCAAGAATATATTTTTTACTTAACAACGCGTTTGGTTTTGTTATAGAGTATGTTTTATCGATAGGTCATATCATTGAAAAGATGAATTAAAAAAATGAAGGCAACTTTTTAAAATTCTGCTAGGTGACTTATTTTAATATTTTTGTACGATAAACAGTTCAGACGTTGACAGCGGTTGCAAAAAAGACCATAAATAAAGAAATTAAAAAAAAAAATTCACTTACTCTGAAAGATCGTACTAGCAATGTTCGGGCGAAGTTTTTGTTTTTTGTTGATAAGTACAGTTGTTTATGATAAATGAGTTCTGTTCAACACTATTTAGTTATTATTGCTTAGAAAATTTGAACGAAGTTACGGACAAGTCTCAATAAAAACAAAGATGTAATTATTTTTGTACAAACTTCATTTAATATAAATAAAAATCGCTTGAAAACTTAAAACATCTTCTGTAAAATATTTGCATAAACGGGAAATATGTTTAGCTTACCAATTTTCAAAAAAAAACCCCATACAATAGCTATTTTTAACGGAAGTTAAGTTATATTCACATGCCGTTTTGAAGGAATAGAAAAACTATTTTGTGACGGACCTTATAATTTTGAAGCTTGGTCAGTTGACGAGGATAACACTTGAACCACCACCTACTCCAAATTTCCGCGCCACACCAGCGGAAGAACGTTTGACTTTCGATGTCAGATTTAAAGTCACTCCCACCACATACAAGGCGGATCTTTGGCGGAATCGGGTTTCAAACCTGGAAACCTCCGGTGTCGAATATATAGACCTTTCCATCTGAACCTTGTGGCTTTTATTCTTAGAACATAGATGAAATGAACTGCCAACAAAATTCAAGTTTTAGTTTAGTTTTTGGTAGATGGTGAGGTCAAAAACCACTCGAACCGACATGTCATTTCCTTCATATTCTTAATACCGCACCAAACCATTGGGAGGGCTTCTGACCACGATAGATATAATGCGCAACAAGTCTCCATATACGACGAATGTAGGGTGGAATCAGGGCGAGAATGAAACCTTCCGGTCCCGAAGCCAAGGCTCCCCCTTTAGGACTTCAGAGCGCAACAAAATCCAAGCTTAGAAGATTTTTAAATACTTAAAGCAAATGTCGACAGGTTTCCGATGAAACTTGAAAGAATTTAAAAGCTCCATGGACAAGTTACAAAAATATGGACTATACTTAGATTTTTTTTTTTTTTTTTACAAATATGCATATCTAAAAGGAGCTTGAAAACATTTAGCATATAATTTATATTGATCTTTTTTTAAGCAGCCTCTTTAAAATAAATGTTTGAAATTTTTCTACAAAATTTTTATTATTATTATTATTATTTTTGATTTAAGACATTTTTGGAAATATCTTTACTCTTATAGAAAACTAAAACAGAATCATAAAACATCAGCGTTAATATACAGTATCATAAGAATGGCCTTCATAACGTTTACAAACTTATCATATCTACAAATTTTATCCATTGCAAGCTATTCCTCTAATACACTAAAACAGTTAGCTATCATACAAATTCATAGAGACGGATGGTGTCTGATCAGAATGATTGTTGAAAAAGTGATGAGTCTGATTAGATTGCTTTTTGCGTTTTCGTATACGAAATATACAAAGAGAAAGTGTTGTAATCGTCAAAAAATTAGACCTCGAGATCTTGATGAATCTCTGCGTCCGAAAATACGATCTCTGGAATTATCTCTCTCTCTGAGGATAGGATAGTTCAGAAATGTAGAGAGCTGGGTAAAAGAATTTTGGGATGCGATCGTCTATATATTTAAAATAATTTGGTAGAAAAATTCTTAACCTCTAGCCTCAACCACCAGACAGATTTTGACAATTTTTGCTGCATATGAAAGCTTATGACGTCTAGATATGTATCAAGGGTCGCATGCCCCCCATCATCTCCCATTTTCGAACGAAATTGAAAGAATTCTTTCCCACTGTACATTCTCTATGGGAAAAAACCTTTGGACAGTTTTTCAGCAACAACCACCGGACGCATTTCGACAATTTTTTTTTAATTGAAAGGTTATAATATCTAGATATGTCCTCATGGGTCGAATGCCACAAAATACTGCCACTATTTTTGAACGAAATAGAAGAAAAACACTTCTCCACCACACATTCTCTATATGTTTTTCGATTTCGTTTGAAAATGGGGGTTGATGGGGGGCAGACGTCATAAACTTTCATATGAAATAAAAATTGTCGAAATCCGTTGGCTGGTTGTTACTGGCGAACTGTCCAAAGATTTTTCCCCATAGAGAATGTACAGCAGAAAAGAGTTTTTTCGATTTCGTTCGAAAATGGGAGGTGGTGGGGATCACGATCCTTTATGACATATCTATGTCATAAGCTTTCGTATAAAATAAAAATTGTCGAAATCGGTTAGATGGTTAAGGCTGGGAAATTTCTACAAGGTTTACCCATAGACAATGAACAGAGCAGAAGTTTTTTTTCGATTTCGTTTAAAAATGGAAGGGGGGGGGGGCAGCCGACCATTGATGACATATCTAGACGCCATAACCCTTCAATGACAAAAAAAAGGAGAAATCGGTCTGCTGGTTGGGGCTGGCAAACTGCGTGATGGTTTTACCATATTATTTCAAATATATCTCAACAGTTCCATCACAGTGACGAATAAAAAATATTATAAAATACCTATTGTAGGTGATGGAAACTGTTTAGTTAGGGCGATTTCATTCTGTATTTATGGATCTGATGACTTTTATGCCGAAATTCGTGAAAAATTTATATATTAAACATTACAACTAGATGATGTTTATTGAAAGATTTTACAATTTTAAAGGAATCTGCTGTCTACAAAGAATATGAAATCTACTATGGTTTCATGGTCTATTCCACTGATCTTCATGCAGTATTTAAAACTGAAAAAAGTAGTGGCTGAGAGCCTCGAAGCAGCGAGGTGGCAGAGGTAGTTCTGAGCAAAGTGGGTGCTGGCCGCGAACCCTCCCGGAGGGCGGCGAGAGCGACTAGTTACAATAAACTGAATCAAATTTTGAGGAAATTCGTCAATAGGAAGTTAGTCTTATTGTCGGTCCGTGTGAAAATCGACATACTCGAAAACACAACAAGTAGACAGATGAAATCTTTCCAGTTAAATATTTTGAATCAAATTGTGGACGGAATCCGTCAACGGATTGACGCTTTGTCCATCTGTTTATTTGTGCATATATGAACGTCATAACTTAAAAACGCAACAAACTAGACGGGAAATTTTAAAAACTGACCGTTGAACACAGATTGTAGATCTGTGTCTAATTTTGGACTAAATTCGTCAAACACTAAAATTTTCGTTTGTTTGTATGTTCTTGTGTTTCTGAGCAACATGGCTAGAAGATACAATCTTAATATAAATAAAAGTCATTGTGGGTATGTATGTGGCTATGTTCCACATCTCCTCCTAAACCAATGGACGGTTTTCAACCAAATTTTATACACTTATTATTTAAGACAAGGAATACACTTTTGAACTTTTCTAAGTCCAAAAGTTAATTAAACAGGCAGTTAATTAGAAAATAACCGAAACCGTTTTTCCGTCGTAAGTTCGGAGCAAACTGTCCGACAAAAAATATTTTTATACCATCTTAAAGTTCAAAATTTTACCTTTTCATTGATACCAATTTTATTTCTTTGACATTTTTTTTTCGATTGTTATTAATTTTTAAAAGTTACAAAATTTTTAAATACGAGCAGACGATTTTGAAATAACGAAGATTTATAGCTACTCCGTTGCTAGGCAACGGTTAGACTTTGAACTAATTCACCTTTATTTCTAAAAATTTTGCTTATTTTTATAAATATCCATATAATATAATAAATGCGAAAGTGTGTCTGTCTGTTTGTCACGCTTTCACGACCAAACTACAAAATCGATTTGGATGAAAATTGGCAGAGTTGTAGCTTGAAACCCAGCAACGGACATTGGGTAGGTGACATCATATTAAATTCATTATTTTTGATTACAGATAACAATTAAATAATTAACAAGCGATTTGCGATGAAGATTACTACTTTATTTTTCAATCAACTGTCACGTGATCCTTAAGGAAAAGCGTAAACAAAATGAAATGTCACGTGATCCTTCAGAAAAGCGCAAGTATGTGGAATGACTTATTTTTAAAGTCATGTATCACGTGATCCTGCTGAGAAAAGAAATAATCTCTGGAATAATAACTGAAAAATAAACGCCGGGACAGAAATCTAATGGTAGATATGATATAGTTCCAAGAGTTTTTAGATTAAAATTTAAAAACTAAAGTTAAGTATAACTAAATGAAAATATCGTTCAATGTTTACTTAAAATAAGAGCCTAATTTAGTAGAAAGGTTGCCAATATTATTCTTTATCCCTCTTTTCATCGACATCCAACATTTTTTTGGCGGTTAAATTTGTAACCAAACGATTTAGCTAATTACAATAGTTCCGTTTCGAATTTTAATGCTTTAAGAGCTGTTTTTAACCGATTTAAATAGAAAGGATTGCACAAACCCAAAGAACACGGAATTCAATGTTTTGTTTACTAAAGAAAGAACTAATTCGAGCTTGGCGCTTCATACGGTTGCCAAATAGATTTGGCGATTGCTTAAGTAGGAAGGTTACCGGAAAACGGTCTATGAATCCAAAATAAACAAACCAGGATCGTCCATTGACGAATATGATATGGTTGTCAGAGTTTTTAGAATAGGAAGGTATATTTTGTCTTATGTATTCTTTTAAACAGTAGAAGCAGATGACATATAGCATGGTGGATGATATATTCCAAACAGCAGATGATACCATTGAGTTCAATGATGTAATTTACAGTAACGGAGAATTAAATTAGTCGTCCAATTATGTATTATCAACCGTGAGAACTTTTGATTCCCCCTTTCTACATATAACGAAACATTTACATTCGTTAATTTAAAAAAAATAGCAATTCAAATTCTTCGCGCACGAAGTCGCGGGTAACAGCTAGTCTGTTAGATAAAAGCAATTAGTTATGGAGAACCCACGATGACACAGGTGGATTTATGGCCCTTTAGAGGCCGGGAGCAGGAAATTAGATATGCAGTTTTACACCAAAATTTTAGATTTAGATCAAACTGCTCTCAGTCAGTCAATGGGAAGAGGTACTAAGCTCAAAATACTTACTCGATTCGTATAACGACCCGCGCAAAACTGCGTAACGTATGGTTACGCAATTTTTCGTCGAAAGGAAAAGACTCCCTCTAGTTTTTATACATTATCAAGGCATTTTATTTTAAAATCGCTAATTATAGATTTTGATCGAAAATCGTATAAATAACGGTAACATTTCGGGGTGTTACAAAGCGTTCGTAAAATTTTACCTAAACGGATAACAAAACTGTCCATTACGTCTGCCAATTTCTTATTTCGGATGCGTATCTCTATCAAGGTCGAGTTCTTTACCACAGTTCTCCTAGTATTGAGTATCAGCCTTTTTTTTTTTCTAGAGTCGATGCCCCGTTTTGTGCCCATCCATTTACCTTATATGAAAGTGCATTACTTCCCCCTAGACGGATCAACTTCGAGTAGGCGCTCGTTAAAGCCCTAATATGCAGGTGTCCTGTGGTTTTTATGGCAGTTCACCAACCAAGTAGCACCTTCAGAAGCGGAGAGCTTCCCCGTTTAATTGAAAGGTTTTTGATGGGGCACGTCTAAGATGGCAATTACAGATCTTATTGTGGACCTTTATGGGACCACTGCTAACAGGAACCTCATATAAAATATTTAGGGATTTTTTTTTTTATTGTCATAAAACGTCCCAAACATTTCTCTTGGGATTTATTAACTTCTGCATTCTAACTCAGCTTGAATGAAAATTAGGGTATGCGTTTAGAAGACATTATCGCCCCATTTAAGATTTTTTTATCTCGCAAATTTTCCCTAATTTAAGAGACTGCTGAATCAGGATGTCTCTAAATTAAAGATGTTTTAGGTATGGTTGCGATGTAAATTGCTTATTTTTAGTCCTGACCTTAAATGGAGCCGCATAAGAGAATTGCTAGACAACAAATGCTTTTTTACTACATAATCATATCAGAAATTTCAAGACTATTAAGCTGGAATTTGAAAAATCGCTTTGATTTAAAACCTTTTATTAAAATGTTCCAAACAAATATAATGCATTCAGTTCATTTATTATTAATATTTGTTTCGTTCATTTTTTCTCTGTATGTGCACATAAATCTGCACCAAGGAAAAAAATATAAGCAAAAATGTGGTGTCAAAATCATGTTATGCATGAAAAGCTATCGCAAACATAGAAATTTAAGATATCCTTGGGTTTAATTTAAGACTTAGTGATTTTTTTTAATAATTTGAATTTTTATTCAGATTTTCACTTCAGATTTTTGAATTCATCTTTATTAGCTATGAAAACATCATTTTTAAGCACAGTTTAAAATTACCATATACAAATAGCGTTCAATAGTTTTGTAGTATCATCTCTGTTCCCATCTTAATTGGCAAAATATCATCCATTAACAATCAAAATAATGATAGAATTAATAATGTATCAAAAGAAATTCGAGAACAACTCAGGTAGGAAGAATTCAGCCATAATTGTTTTTTTACTATAAAAAACGCTGTGGAGTAGTGAAATTTTTGACTTCGTATATAAACATTTTTTTTCATTCTTTGAGCAAACACGTTATCATCAAACTATCACAAACATTAACATAATATCCATTTAAAGTGAGCCGGTATAGTGTACACTAACTATTTTATTGAAATTTTAAAATTTTATGCGAGCAAGTTTATACAAAATATTTATACAGAACTTCACTTCTAACAAGAGATAAAAAGGAACAATAATCTATGTAACAATTGATTTTTATGTCCTGGTTGTACTTGTATCTTTTATACAAATATCCAGACACAAATTGAATGTTCGCTTTGTTATTTGTCGAGATTTACACTTTGCAGTATACGAGAGCCGGTTTTCTATGCAGTAAATAACTCTTGGGTATACCTCAGCAAAAACAAAAGATATCAAAACAAAACTTTATTTAGAACAATGCTAAAACTAACACTACTTTTCTACATAATCGCCATTTTTATTGAGGCACTTATCATAAAGAGACACAAGTTTTCATCTGAAGAAGTCGTGAAGTGATTGCTTCTTTAAGTGGTTTATCACTTTGAAAATTATTCACCCGAAAAAACCTTTCATTTTTGGGAAAAAAGTGAAAATCACTGGGCCCAAAGTCGATACTATAAGGAGAATGGTCGAAACTGTTCACTTGACACGTTGCAATTTTCTTCATCCAACTCAACAGATCTTGATGTGTTGCTGCAACTGTAGCAACACATCAAGATCAGTCGTAAATCAACACACTCCCTCTAGACAACTTAAAGTTTCTTATTATGGACAGTGCATCAGAGAACAAGGGCGTAGCGACGGGGAATTCCATTCTCCAAGCGTCGTTTATGCTTGCTAAGATACTGATGACCATTGAGGTAAAAAAAAAACAACCCATCATATTATTACCAGGACGTTACTTACCGTTGCAATGCCACGGGCCATATTGACAAAACATTAAGGAGTTTATGTCACTTTCTAAAAATCAAATATAATATGGGGACGAAGAAACACCATGTCCCGGGCACCGTCTACACAAGCAAAGCCACTGATGCTGATGGGGGGGGGCGAAAAATCATATTATGACCCGGACTCCACTTACCCTCGCTACGCCACTGTCAGAGAGTCTCTTTTATTCTTTTCCAAAAATGAAAAGTTTTTGGGAGAACACTTCCAAAGTGACGAAGCGCTTAAGAAGCAGTAACATTACAGCTTCGGTTATTGGCGGCAGATGCGTATAACATCGGCATTGAAAAACTTCCTATCTCTGTGTTTGTTTATGATAAGTGTCTCAATAATATTGGCGGTTATGGAGTAAATTAGAGTTATGTTTCGTTTTGTTGTAAGTAAAGTCTTGATTTTTTTTCTTTTGAGATACACTCAGTAGTTCTTTACTTTCTCGACGACCCTTACATAACACCACAGCATACCCCCGAACTTGGAGCCTAAACGGCTCCCTGTTGGTTGGATGAGCATGTGTGAAACTTTATTTTTTTTATTGAAAAGCAAAAGAAAAAGAAAAAAAATTACATCATGAGATATAAATCACATAAAAGGGAACAGAATTATTCATAAACAAAGAAGAATATAATGAAAAGTACACATAGGGTTACAATCCGAGTGCAATATGAAATATATACAAGAGGAGTTATCATATGAGTGCAGTGAAGGGGTAGAATTTTTCCTTTAGTTACATTGTTTCATACAGTTGCAGCTCCATGATTCGGGGCTGTTAGTGTTGTTCGATGCAACGATAAAGAAGAATTGAATAAAGTATTACAACCGATTATATTGATGATTATTGTCGCAACCATCCTAAAAATTGGGGGACTGTTTTTTTTTCTGTTTTGTTATTTATACTTAGGGACGACAACCCTTACAGCGGAATGGGAATGTAAGAAGTGTTTGTTAATCATAGTTATATATAAACAAATAGTTATAACCAACATTAACCTTCCAGCTGGCGCGTTATAATTTTTACTCGAGCAGGCGCGTTTCGTACTTTTTACGACAGAATAATTTTCTTCATTTTTACTATAGCAGTTGTAAGTTATTTCATAACAGTAATAAGAGACATGTCAGAAAAGAAAATATTTTCATCAAGAGTGAAAATTAATTCTAATATTATATGCAAAATCTAAAATTATACTGAAATTAGAGAAAGTAATGAGATTTAATAATATTATTTTATACAAAAGTTATTAAGCAATATATAATAAAAAAAATTTTAATACAAACTAAAATTGAACAACAAAGACTTCCTTCTTGGTTTCTAATCATTGTCCTTGCATTCGAAACACTGAACTTTTGCTGGAGAGTGACACTTATAAGTACATATACTATATATTGCACCTACAGCATTTCATGGATTTTGAGGTTCGTTTTCTTTCTTTCAAACACAAACCACAAGCTCTCCTTCTCAATGGTTGCTGTTCACTTCCTTTTTCAGGTTGTGATGTATAATTTAGACTTAAAGACATGGTAATGTCATATGCCGATGATCAGATTTTTTGGGCTCGAGCAGTGAGGTGTTTTTCATAAGACAGAGGGATAAGTTTTTCAAGAAAATTCTCTGACTTGGTGGATTATTGGCAGGCTTATTACATATTAAATATTTTTGCCAATTTAAAATAAAATATGAAATCGCCGTATTGCGCACTTGATATATAATTACCAAACTGAAACTTTAAGCCGTGAAAAAATTTTGAAATTACACGAACGGGCGCGAGGCGTAAACTTTAGGACAGAATCATAAAACAGTATGAAATCACCTTGAAACTCGGATAAACCAATTTAATCCTGAAGAGAGGGGTTGCATAATGGAATTGGTAAGACTTTCAGACAATTTTGACTCCGAATGTGAGAACAGGGTATCAAAAATCCCGTTTGTGGTAAAATTTGTGCAGGCGCGCCCTCTGGAAGGTTAAAAAAAGAAAAGAAAAACCGTAATTTGTCAAACCTATAATAAGAAAATATTTTACGCTTTGTAAAGTTCGAAAACCTGCCGCTAGACTTAAAAAACAAAAGAATAAAAACGATCTGCATTCTAATGAAAAGTAGGTCAATTGCTTGGATAAAACATATTTAGTCTATTTGAACAAATTAAAAAGATCTAAAACTATTTTTAAAGGAAAAATCCCACTTTGCATAAAACTCGAGAATCGAGTAATATCACTTTTTGTTTTACAACACAGAAAATACTCATCACATCACCCGAACTGAGATCCAAAATAAAAAGTAATCATGCAATAAATATTTTATGACGAAACATTAGGTAGCAAAATTATTGTCTGAACAGTGAGAAATGGTTAGATAACGCTCGCTATCAGAAAAAGAACAACTGAAAACAACTAGGTTGGAAATCGTACTTGGCGATATAAACGAGTCTTCAACCTTAAACTTGAAAAGCATGGAACCAAAACGGTTTTTCATTCAATGCCGTAATAAACTGAAGTGTTCTATTGTTTCCCATGTCGCATGACCATTTCGCGGTCGCAAATGAGACTCGGAGCTCGGAACTTATAACCACAAATCAGCTACCGAACAATTCTTTAGGTCTTATTATATTTTTTTCTGATTTCTTGGGCTAATTCTTCGTTGTTGTTGTCAAATCCTTCGAAGACGGTGACCTGCTTCTTGAACTTTCTTGCAGTAGTCTGAGGCAACCTTGCCGGATATAGAAATAAGGTTTTCTTCTAATAATTTGGTTAAATTCGGTTGTGTAGTTTTGTAAGCAAAAAATTTTGTGGAAAGATTCATGCTCTAAAAATGCCAGAAAAATTTATGTTGTCTGGTACTGTGATTTGTCCTCAATTCTTTCTTGGATCTCTTAAATTACGCAGAAGTACTTCAACTCCTGAATTCCTTATCTCTTATTAGAATAACTAATAAAAACTTAGGTACTTTTATTCTTAGACTTAAAATTATATATCGTATGCAAACTCTTTTATATTAAATGCTGAAAAACTCTTTTTTTCCCCCCTATTTCACACAGTACACAAACTATCAACAAATAACATAACATAGCCTACATAATTAAACATCTGTTTTGCGCTTTATGCTTATAATTGTGATTTCCTTATATCGATAAAATTTCGTTATCTTGCGCCAACGAACTACACTGGCATACAAAAGTTAAGGAACATTGCGTAAAATGCGAGAAATTTGCAATTAATATGAAAACTATGTTTCGAAATCAGTTCTGGAGAATCGTGTGACAGTCAATAGAGTTTCATATACATATTACAGTGAAGATTCGGTCACGAGGGCAATTAAGGGGATCACCAGACAGGGATGAAGGCAATCCTGATTCACAGAAAGCTCATAAAGAGATGGTATCATCAATGGTTATGGTTTAAGTACATAATATTTACAGCATTTTCGTAAGCATAAGCACAAATATTCGGAAGATATAATTTTTTTTAATCCCAAATTTTTCCGCATGTGTTTTGCTTATAACATGCAGGGTTTTATTCAAATTATTCGAAATTCGCAGAACACTTGACAATATGTTACAGAAGTATTGTATTAAACCTTGATGTAAATACGTTGAATATTATAGAAATATGAGTGTTTGTCTAAATAATTTTTAGCGCATGTGCGAGACGCAGCGGAATTTTTCTTCATAACTTCAAAGCCAAATATACAGAGCAACTTCCAGTTGAATCCCATTAAAATTTAGAAGCTGTCGGCATTTCAGTGAGGTGAATTTCAATTTCTTAAAAGAAGCTAAATGATGAGGGCTCTTGCACAAACTGATATTTTTTAAACTTTAATCTTCGGATGTATTCGAGAAAATGCAATTTAAATAATGTATTTAATTTATAAGTGTTATGGTATTCAGGATATTCAATTTTATTAAAATTCAATGTTACTGATCGATTCAAATTTAAAATATCAGTTTGTACAAGAACCCCATCATTTAGCTTCTCTTAAAGAGAAATTGAAATTCACCTCACTGAAATGCCGACAGCTTCTGAATTTTCAATGGATTCAACTGGAATTTTGTTTGGTTATGAAAGAAAATTCCGCTGCGCTGACATGCAGTAAAAAATATTTAGTCAAAACTATATTTCCTGTAATATTCAACGTATTTACTTCAAAGTTTTATAAACTTCTATAACATATTGTCAAGTGTTCGCAAATTTCGAATAATTTGAATGGAAACCCATGTTATAAGAAAGTATCGGAAAAAATTCGATTTTAAAGAAAACATTTATATCTTCCGAATTTTGTACATGCTTACGAAAATCATGTATAATGACATTAAACCATAACCATTGATGAAAGCTATATCTCTGCAGTGAGCTTTCTGTGAATCAGGATTGCCTTCATCCCTGTCTGGCGGTCCCCCTAATTGCCCTCGTGACCGAATCTTCACTGTAATATGTATATGATACTCTATTGAATGTCACACGTTTCTCCAGAACTGATTTCGAAACATAGTTTTCGTATTAATTGCAAATTTCTCGCATTTTACGAAATTTTCCTTGACTTTTGTATGTCAGTGTATTTAAACACCCGATTTGAGCTTTATGATTATAATTGTGAATTTCTTATACCGATCTAATTTTATTATCTTGTGCCAATGAACTATTTAACTATCATCTGCCCATTAAATCAGTAGCATAGTTCGTAAAAAATATTATCAAGAATAATTAGGAATCTCATAAAAATCAATTAGCATATTTCTTTTTTCCGCTCATAACAGGGGGTATACAAATAGAGACGCCATAATCACTCGACACACGTAATTGTTCTAATATTTAATTGTACGTTGTCTTACACTTTCCCTCTTACATGATGTGCGGTTTTGATTAAGTGACAATCAAATTGGCGAGGGGAATTTGACGTATATCGCCTGGCACATCTAATTTAGCTACATTTTATAGAAGCTCAGCCAGTTTAGTTATATTAACGTCTCGTTTTTTTAGGAAACACAAGGGTTGTTTTAGGACGTTCCTCATAATTTTCAACCGCAGTCAGATGACAAGGACGACACCTGAAATGGCACCCCTCTCCGAACTCTCCATTCTACACCAGGCTCACATACACGTCGGATCTTCAGTGGAAACGGCTTTCGAACCTGCTCCGGCCCGAAGTCGAGACCTTACCACTAGGTCACCACAGTCCTATAGAAGCACAGTAAAAGAGAAGATATTAACGGAGCTCTCTCCTCAGTGGCAAATAACATATCGTGAAAGCAGCAAGGGCAAATGCATTATAGCCATCTATTTGTATGTTACATTTTTTCCAGATTAGTTTGTAATTAATATTTTTAGATGTATTTTGAAGATTGGGTAATTCGAAAAAGACGAAATTATACGTTTTGCTCCAACAAAGGGTTGAGGGGAGTCGGTAGGCCCTATACTGCCAATGTTAAATTGGCCATTTTCTATGTACCTTTTCTCACAATCTACTGTAGTGCATGTTTGAAATTTTTTATACAGTTTAAGTAGACATTTGTCTCCATACAGAAGTGAAATTCTTACATAAATATAGTTTGTTTGTTTTTTTAATTTTTTTAACTGAATGTCACTCTGAATTTTTCAAAAAATCACTAACACGAGATCACCACTATTAAGAAATATTTTTCGAATATCAGAAAAACTTTCACATCAGTATACATTTATATGTATAGAATAGGTGGTAAAAATTTCAAAAGCATATATAAAGTAGTTTTTTATAAAAAGGTACACACAGTTTCAAAAATACCATTTTGAGATAATTCAAGTTAAATGTAAAAATCTTGCGTTACATTAATCTGTTTACATTTTTTAAAGTTTATCTTAACTTACTTCTAATATGAACGCGAGCGAAAGACTTATATCGTTGGAAAGGTCTTGAAATGGAGATTTCAAATATATAAAAATTAAAAAAAATCGAATTTTTTAAAGTATAACGGGTACTGACTCCCCTTAAAGGAGAAGAAATTTGTAGTAATGAAGTCCTTCGTGATGTCTTATAGATAATAACTGGGAATCAAGATCTTGGGGATTTTTTACCATATATTTTGGTCACGGTTGGCATCTTTCTGAATGTATTTTACATTCAATTGTATGAAGGAGCATTTGTTCAGATTCATGACATTTGTCATGAAGTAGTAAACTCTGATTTTTCCAAAAATATTTATGTTTGGCTTTATAGACTCCTACAAATATCTTTTTTCAGCTGTGAATTCTATAAAAGTTTTTGTTTATTCCTGAAGAGTATTTATTAAGTTATAACCTTTAAACCTTAACAGAAGTTTATTTTTCATTTCTTTTCTCACTTCCTTTCGATGAATACTGATCAGAAAAAAATTTATTAATGAAATGGGCTTGGAAGTTTGTCAGCTTATTATTTTTCAAGTTAGAAATTTCTTCTGCAACTTTATAATGCAACATGTATTTTGGAGATCATTCCCAAATGCATAACATTGTCCAACTATTAAGAGTTAAGTTGTGAAATTAATTTATAAATAAATAATACTTAAATAATAATGCTTATCGAAAAAATACTTTACCGGCGTTTTTTGCTATATTTTATTTTTTCCCTGTCATATTTTCAATCAGAAATTAGAAACCTAACCTACTGAACTGAAAATCATAATGTCTATCTACAAACTGTTTTCTTATCATTCAAGAACGAAAATCGACGGAAAAGATAAAGTATATTACTTCCATTTCGAAATTTCTTTTATATACTCACTCAACTATTAAGTGATAAAACTCAGGAATACTGTTAGTTCCGTTTGGCTTCTAAAAATATATCCCAAAACGCAGAAAATAAAAATACTCAAGATAAAGAAAAAAAAAATCGCGCAACCAATGACACTGCAAGCCGTAAAAATAACGGAACAAAACGCGGTCTTAATAGCATTCGTAGTATCGCCGTAAAAGGAGAGCAATTCTTTTGTTCTAGACGCAGACCACTGCAGTTTAGAATTTAGAACATTGGAAAAACCTCCTTTTTAACCCTTCGACAGCAATGCCACCAAAAATGGTACAAGTCCGCTTTCGCCCATCTTAATCGACTAAATGTTAAGAGGATAATTTCTGCCATATAAATAAATAATTAGTGGGGATTCCGAAATCGAGTAAGATAAAAACTTCTTTGAAGGATTGTTTTGCATTAAATAATGAGAGCCATTGACATAAATGTTGAGACCTCTCTGCATGATAGTTAGATCAAATGTTGTCAAGAAATATGTTATAATTGCTTTTGTAGGTGTATTTAGTTAATATTAGAATCATTCTGGTTTATCCGAAATTATCAACTTCATGTTCAAGTTAAGACTAATTAAAATTAACTAAAAATTACGTTTAACGGATTTATAGAAGGTAGGATTCCATTTAGAATTGAATAAAATTTGCATTGATATTTTATTCGAAACCGAAACTATTTATTATCCATTGACTACAAAATTCTGTCTAAAATTGATTTAATTTCCAAAATCAAACCAAACATGTTTAATCTAAAATTATGAAAGAAACTCATTTAATTTGAGAAATTCACGCTATTTAAATTAGGATTTAATTCAATAATGTAATTAAAATTTGTCTTAATGTCAGCATATAGTTAATTAATTAATATTTTCAGCATTTTAACGATGTAATATACAGTCTAATGTAACAGCACTATTGTAAGTTTAATTTTGGCTAAATTAGTGTCTCGTTTTGAAGAACCTACACCAGGGCTATTTCGGGATAGACCTCGTAATTTTGAACCTCAGTCAGATGAAGAAGACTATACATGAACAATATCTTCTCCAAACTTGCACTTGAAGTTTGATCGCTTGGCGGATCAAGCGATCAAGCTTCCTCTTCTCCAAGAGGGAAGACATTTCCACACTACAGAATTAGCATGTACACCTTGTTCATGGCGGATCTTTGTTGGAACTTGGTCGCGAATCTGCGACCCTCTTGTCTGAAGCCGGGACACGTCACTCATCCACCGCAGTCTCACTGTATTGAAGAAAAATAATTTATTTTTGCGTTGGAGAACGAAAAACTTTTAATAGTAGTCCAGCACTCTTTTTTGGCATTTAATTGATATGTAAATATTATGATCTTTGGGGATGTATCCTATAATTCTAATCCATGAAAAAATAACACTTAAGCTGTACCGATGTGTTAAGATCACCGAGCTTCCAAACCACGTGGACGTTTGAAACTTCATGTGAGTGAAAAGTACCCTTACTCAATAATAAGGTGGAATGGAGTTACAAAATTGAAACCTTCCTATCAGTAAGTTTAAATTCTGTTGCCAAATCACAGAGACTCCTGAAAGAATATCATGCCTTGGCATAGGTATTCGAATCCCTGTACATTTTTTTCAGAAGGAAAATTCTCGTTTAATAATTATTAGCTTTTCTAACTTTTCAAATGCTTTTGAAAAATTGTTCCATGAATTACCAAGGACAAACATGCCCATTTGACATATAAAACGGTAGGTAAAAATATAAAATAAGTGTAATTACATACTGTTAATATAGGCATACAAATTCATGCAATAATTTTTTTCTTTCGGGTCTCAGTTTTTTTGTGAAAGAAAACCGAATAGAATGAAAACAAAGGCATTCTTGACTACTATTTCAAACTTGTTAATTTTTTATATATTGAATAAAAATTAGTCTTGATTGTAAAGCTACCTAATCAATTGTTCAAACAAGACTTTTCTGTTAACAGATTTTTTAAAAAAATTAAATCAAATTCATTATTATTTCATGAAGTTTTACAAATAAAGCATCATTGTCATATTTATATTGTATGCTTTAGTTTTAAAAATGAGTCCAATATTAACTGACAATTGTCATTTCGAAGCCAAAATTTTACAGTTGTGAATTAGACAAAAAAAAAATATAATTATCAAACACGAAAAATAAAATCGCCACTCAAAGACAAATAAAACTACGTGAATTTAAATAAAGTAACTTTTGAAGCTACGGTAATTAAATAAGCTTTTAAGAGGCTATCGCCCGTAAAATAAAACTTCATCCTACAGGCTTAGGTAATAATTATTGAAATTGCATTTACTTGTCAGACTCTAAAGGGTGTAATAAAATGTTTAATGAAAGTAATATCCTTTGCAGCTAAATCATTTACTGAACCATCCATCTTGTTACTATTATCAAGCAGATGTCGAATAGGCTTCCATAGTTTTTATACGCTATTTAAAGCGTTCCGGTAACTCCCAAAAATTGGGAGTCTCGCATGGTAGAATATTTAATTTCAGCCACTATTTTGTAAAAAAAATTACAATATTTTTTACTCTTATTTGAAATAAAAATAATTTAAGATCTGAAAAATATTCTACATTTTCAAAATTTAAGAGAAATAAAACTCTGGAGGCTCTGTCAGACACACCCAAATAGTTTGTATCTCTAGCCCGTGAGTATATATAATTTTCACCCATTAATGTATTTACTAATACCATTAGTTTTTGCCTCCCCTCTCCACTAAGCATTAATCTGTTCTTCTCCACTGGAAAATTTTATTCATATTATAATTTTATTATGTTGTGCCTAATGTAAGTTAATGAGGAATATAGAATGCTAATTCATTGTGGAATTTTACCAGCTGCTATTCTGCATTGCTTCCAGAATTGAACAACCCATCAGAATCTATTAATTTCATTTTTAAAGTAAAGTTATACTATTTCCAGAGACTTAAACTGGTGGAATGATAACATTTTTAATATCCGATACATTTAAGTTACACCAGTGCTATTGAGAAGTGATGTTATAAATTAGAGTCTTGACCAGATAATTAATAGGACATTTTCTCAGGCACCCTACTCTATTAACTCTGAAGCCACACCAACGTGAGACGTTCCAAGTCATAAACCTAGACCTCATACATGGCAGATTTTCGGTCTCGAAACCTACGATTGCCTGGCTTTCTGATACTGAAACTAAGTTTCTGCCATCGATCACTACAGCTCCGATAGTCATGAGAAGATAATAACCAAGATTTACTGTTTTCTTTAGGAGTAGTACGGATACTGCACCAGCAGATTTTTTTTTTCTTTTTTGAGCGTATGGGCTGATACAACTCTTGTACTGTCTGTCCGCCATGAGAACTGTCGCTGTCAAATTGTCTAGTTTACAGCGGTCGCTAAAGCAATTGGTTACGCTAGGGGCGATCGATTTGGAATAGGAGGAATCCAACAGAAATCGGAGTTTTTTTTTTTATTCTTGGCGCCAGTTTGCGGCGGAACACATTTGAATGAATTTCTACCAAGTAGAAATGGATTCTTCTTACCATAACCTGTTTCTATAGCGACCGCCGTAAACTAGACAATTTGGCGGCGACAGTTATCGTGGCGGACAGACAGTACCAGTAACACATTAGGAACTCATGATTTACTATTTTGCCAACGGTACAGATGCTAGACAGTAGTTTTTTTCCTGTGCGTACGGGCTGGCTTCACTCTAGCACCAGCAACCCACTAGGAACTTAAGATATACTTCAGGATAGATACTCTTTTCCTTACGATTGGTTTAGATGCGGTACCAGCAGATTTTTTTCCAGTGTGTATGGCTGTTACAACTCTTCTACAGTGGCTCATTTGGGGTTTCCTCCCCTTTCTCGCACGAAATAAATCGGAAGAGGATTCCCATTAATCTTCTATAAAAATTACGTGAAAGTAACAAATAGCCTAAGTTAAAAACGGAGCTGTTGTGGATATGAAGTCCCACTGCATGGGAAAGCGAAAGATCAATGCTCCTTACCACTTCCTATTCGCGAATAGTCATCTCTTCTTGTCTTGTTGACCTGCAACACACGCGTGCGTGTCAACATTTTCGCTATGATTTGCGAGAATTTTCCGTTTTATTTTCTACGGAATTGCTTGTATTGGATAATGCGAAAAACTTCGCGACATGCGCGTCCGATCAGTAAATTTCTCCATTGTTCTGGCACGGACTGAGGAAGCATTTGTCTCACACTCCTGAAGCGTGAAAACAAATGGAAATTCGTGTGAGATCCCATTCGTTGTGTTTTTCTATTAAAGAGACAACAAAACAGTCGAACCAATTATCACGTTTGCGAACAACGCGTTTGTATCCGGTATGTCAGGAAAAAATGTCGATGGAGTGAGAACTGTGCTGTCCCATGAAGTTATTTATGGAGCCAGCTTTGTTTGATGACAAATACGTTTGTAAAAAGAGCATTGCCTCCAATAAAGTTAATGCTGGTAAAGTCTTCTTCCCATGGAAGTCGCAAAATTATGCAGCAGACAACAGGTTTCTACACATTTATATTTGAAAAATAAAATAAGGCATTGTCTTTTACAATTAAAACTTAATATTACTTTATTTTATACTTCAAACTTCGTTGTTTCAATGAGTTCACTCAGAAATTTATAAATTTTGCTCAATTCAGATATTTGAAAGAATATTTTGAAAAGTTTTTCAATAACATGCTTGCACTATAATTTTTCCTGTTCAAGACCTAATAATATGTTTGATGTCAAATACGCTTGTAAAAAAATAATCGCCTCCAATAAAGTAAAATCTTCTTCGCACGGAAGTCTTAAAAATGTGCAGACAGCGGGTTTCTACAGATGTATATTCGGAAAAAGAGATAAGGCATTATCTTTTACGATTACAATTTAATCTACATTATTTTATACTTCGTAATTCGATGATACAATGGATTCACTCAGAAATTGCAAGTTTTGGTAAATTCAGATATTTGGAGAAATATTTTGGAAATTTTTTCATTAACGCGTTTGCACTGTAATTTTTCCTGTTCAATGTAGTAAAAAATCAAGTGAAAAAATATTTTTATTATTTCAACATTGTCTGTTTACAGGTCATACATACAGGGTCATATTTAAGACGTTAAACTTTCTATGAAAAATGGGAATTTTAACTGGACTCATTTATGCAATTAGGAATCAACTCCAATGTGCAGGAACAAAAATGTATGTAATATTCTCATAAGACAACGTGAAAGTATTAAAAGAAACAATTTAAATTTATATTGAATTTTTAAATGGCGTGATTTGCAACGTACTTATTAAAAAAATCCTTGAAAAAAATTACCTGTTTATTGTTATATAATAGTATATAGTGAAGAAAAGAGAGTACGTATTAAGGAAAACACCTCTTGCTGTTGACACATTTGGATCAACATTTGATACAGATTTAAAGTTTTCGTGTAAGATCCGCGTGCATTATTTCCCCCATTTAGCTCGTTGCGTTTTATTATCTTATTCACAGTCACTCGAATGGACCCAGACTTAATTCTAAAGATGCGTTTTCGGACTCAGGGGTATAAAACGCAGAAATTTGTCTAAATATTGACATCTATTTTTTAACGATAGCAATAGTTTCTCAATGCATATGTCTTATAAGTGAAAGTAAAAAGTTAAGATGTCTTTTAAAAAACTTACTGTAAACACACTTCTTTTAGGCTATGTCTTGTTTCTTCGAAAAATCCGAGTTATTGAAAAAAAAATGTGAAGAAATCAATTGATAAGTTAAAACATATGTTCTCTCTTGTCTATGACACCTTGAACTTGAAATTTCACGTGTTTTTTTTTTTTGTCTTTCTTTTACTAAAAAGGATTGAAGGAAAAAATGGGGGAAGCTGTTTGAACTATATTGAAGTAATTAAAAACTGATATTTTGGGCTTTCTAATATGAGGTCTTGACATGCTTTTAATTTACAGATATCTGATTTTCCGGATATCAATTCAATGCAATAGAGATATGGTATAACATACATTAGATCTTATATGTTTTATCTCGTGGATATTCTGTGAAATTTGCTGGTTCACGTGTTATATCCCGTGGATATTTAGCTCCCGAGATTGTCACTGTACCAGTGGCGGATAATTTATTGGAACTGCAGAACTGCAATAACCTCAGACGTTTATAACATTCTCTCAGTTGTTATAATATTTGTTTGCTTTACCATACTAAGAATTCGATGATAAATGAAAACGAAATAAATAAAGAAAAGAAAAGGCAAGAAGAAAAGGACATAACAAGTAAGAATTGCATTTGACAGGATACAAGAATTGCATTTGACAGGATGCAAGAATTGCATTTGGCATCAAAGAAAATCGTCAAAAGTCGTTTAATGTGCATAGCAAATTGAACTGCAAAGCTGCAGTTCAATTAGTATTATGGGATGGAAAGTAACATTTGCAACCCTCGAAATTGGCACTGCAAGAGCTGGAGTCAATGTAACTCGGTCAACTGATACTTACAAATTTTTACTCCTTTTTCCCCCTCGCTTCTACTTTGTTTTGTGTGTTATTATCATTTTCTCCCTTTTTAATTTATTATTGCTCTGTCTTTGCCGTTTTAATGCAAATTATTTACTTAATTTTCTCTTTATTTCTTTTGTCCGAAATCATTCAATCATATAAATATACGTTATTAATTTTTTCAAACAGTAATTCAGTTTAATTTCATTATGCAAAAAAATAAATCGTTACTATTAAAGACGCATAAATACAATATCTAATGTATTCAATTTCATGTGTTTTAGTACTGTATAATTAAATACTTCTGTACATGAGAATTATTAGATGAGCATTTTCGACCTGTTCAAGTTGACTAACAGAGGTGGAGGCTCAGAAACTTATGCCTACAGAAAAGTCATGCGAACACTATTCTAAGTAATTTTCAGTATAGGTATATATTGGACAGATATTAAATACTTATTGTTATTATAATTTGAGATGTATAGAAAGAAAAAATAATTTTGTTGAGGTGTTTGTCAGACCTTGTGAAATAAGTTTTGTAGCATAACTGTCGTTTATGAGGTGGCAAACTGCCAATGTGCTGTACTATATATACAAGGTGGTTATAGATAAACTTCTCCTTTTTAGAGTATTCTGAAGCTGAAACCGGTCAATATTTATTGGCTAGTTATCGATCAATATGTCACCGATCCATTTCAAACAAAGGTAGTGAACATAATAAGTGTAGGCTTGGGCTGCAACAGGAAAAAAAAAACAAAATGACTGTTTCCACAAACATGCAAATGAAGTATTTGTTAGTTCAGGACGATATAATGAAAGTTGCTCAATGTGGACGCCGTCGTGCACATGAAAACTTTCAAGCCTAAGGTGACCTTTTTGTACATGTGCAAATCACCCGATTTGTTCATTCCTGAAGAGATGGACATTATATGTTTCAATTCTTTATGATTATCAGTCTTGTACTTAAATGGTGAAATTGTTATATTTTCCCTGTTGGTCATCAACAATGTTGAATTTTCCATATTTTACTGCACAGCTGCCCCTAGAGGTCATTTTTGAACTTTTTCTTTTTTGGAGATTCCTTTGGCACATTTGGTGTATAGTGCATATAACCATTTTTCGTTCTCAAACCGCTGACCGGTTTCAGCTACAGGTTTCTCTAAATAGGTTATACCTTGTATATCAAAAGAACGTGTTTGAATCATTTCACATATCAACACAAAATAAATGTGTTTTTTTTTTCAATGATCCTGAGATAATGCTATGAGCATCTTTTATTCGATACTAAATGTGAAATATATTCTCTGCATTTTAAAAGTACTGTGTCTGATATGCTGAACTTACTGAGTTAAAGTAAAACAATAATAAAATCTGTAGATTGCTTTCATTTGCCCCGGATACTAATGGCATAGTTTAATGAGGTCTTTTCACATGACGTCATAGTCACATGATAAATGAATCTGTATGTTGTCTAAGTCTGAGTTTCGAAGTCGAGTGTAGTTCCATCATACAAGATGCGCGATGGATTCTAAATTTAAAATCGTTTGGCTCATTTGATGTTTATGATTACGTAAGCAAGACGCAACAAGGCTGCGGAATGAAAACTATTGTCCTTCACTGAATCAACCCTTCAGTCCGGGCCGAATTACACATTTCTATGCCCTTGGCCAAAACACAAAATTCTACACCCCCCTCCTCAGAACATCGATTTATAACTTTGAAATTAATATGAAACAGTTGTAGTTAATACAATTTTTATAATCTTTAATTCAAAACTACGGTACTGTAACATCATTTTATATGGTCTTTTCAAAATAGTACAGAAAAATTTGTAAATATTTAGCTGCTATTTTTCTCTGTATATCCGCCCTCTGATTGCTGCTCCTTAGGCCACGGCCTAGGTTGGCCCTATGGGAAAGCTGGCCCGGACTTCAATGAATGAATCCACTTGAAAATTATAGACCAGGATCGTTTGATTAAATGGAATCTTTGGAAAGTTAAATTATTTTTTAAACTGAGCAAAAAACTGGATATCTAAAAAAAATACGAAATTGAATATTGAAGTAAATAAATAAATCAGATAAAGATCAAAAGCTGAATTTTTTTTTAGAATGGAAAAGTTCAAATCAAACGATTAAATAGTGCCAAAACCTTGAAAAAAATTAAATAATTACATTGTGATTTCAAAGGAGACCATTTAATTATTTAAAATTTTCCCGATAAAATTTTGTGTCAATTCATCTTTATTTTGATAATTTAAACAATCAGATAAACAGCAGAATTAAAAATGGTGGAATTGCTTTTTTCATTCTAAAGAACTTAATAAAAAGAACTTATTATCTGAAATATATATGTAACAAATTAATTTTTTAACTTTCTTTAATTATTTTTAATGATACCTGATTTTTAATTACTTCTTCTTCCATCTTAATAAGCGCACTTCTACTTTCAATTCGAGTCGCGAGTCCTTCCGGGAAAATCCCCTTTCTTCTGGGTACTTAAACTTTCGGCGCATTCCTATCTGCCCTTTTTGATTTCAGCATGTAAGCTGACAACAACAACACGCCGCTTCGCGCGTTACCTCTTTAATTCTGGTCATGGATATTCTTAAACTATGATTCCTTTATATATAGAAAAATAATCCACCTTATTTTCTACGATGGAATAAATGGATTGAATCAACAAATGTATTTCCCTTCACCAAAATGTTATACACTTCACATTTAAAAATGATGTTTCATATATTTAAATGAAATGTTTATAAAAATAGGACAGTTTTTATTTAACTTTTTCTAGAACAAAATAAAATCGCAAAAAGTTTCGTTTACAATTTTCGTAAACAAATTTCGAATAAAGGGGGAAAGTACGCATCCATTTCTTATCTCTTACAATTATGCGCTTCAATTTAAAAAAATTCCGATATACTGAGAGTTTTAGAATAATTGATACTTTAGGCTTTATAACGTTCTATCTCACGTTTTTACCTCCTATGTACACGTATTAAATTACAAAACTATCAAACAATTTTATTTTTACATAAATGACAAGCGAAAGTACCTGGAAATCGCTTTGCCGTAACATTATGCTTCCTGCATCCTTCTCAGCAACGCAATTCTAACATCATTAGTCATAATGTCACAATACTCTGCCATTTAGATAAAATAGCGATAAAAACGGAACAATGTTTATTCTGTCAGATTTAAAGAAATAGCATCCTTCTGGTCTGAAAATTTTCATTTTCAAAAAAATTAATTTCTATTCACTTCGGTGTTTTCTGCACAAGATTTTCTATTTTAAAAAAATTATAAATATAAATTGTCTATATTTATTATTACGTAGTTGACAGCATTAGCACATTCGCAGTGTAGTTGTGGGTTAATTTTTGTTTCGAATGTTGCCTTAAGTTTGGAAACTTATTATTTTTTATATTGTGTTTAAAAAATCTTTCTTTTCAATTACTGGGATAAGCTCGGAATGGTGTTTAGTAGTGAATAAAATTTTCTTTTCAATTTTCATGAACAGAAATTGGTGATCAGGACTTGATACATATAATTAAAGCTTTGAAGAATAACATATTACTGGAGAATTTGATGCTCCGATGAAAAATGGACCTCATCACTTTATACTATACCTGATGAGATTCAAGTTCCGATGCCTTAAGAGAAATTGCCTGAATGGAATAGATAACACTGGTTATCTGATGCAAACAGTAGGAATAATACCCTAAAAAGATAGTTTTACGTATGTAACATGAAGCCCCAATACGAAGCAAAACGGTAAATCTGGTTACATTTCAAAAAAAAATAATGGGAAAAAATGATGTTAAGAGATCAAACAGTTAATACAAAAATGACTATTTACTCTAAACAACAAACACTAAATAAAACAGATTAAACTCTCATTAGAAAACGCATCGCAGATCATAGTGAATTGAGAGCCCCAAGTAATGAATGCATTGCCCTTCCATTCTCGTTTTCAAGGTACTCCTTCCAACTGATGTAACAAATCGAAAGTTTTGCAACATATTTTAAATTCATTATTTAAAATCGTATTCGTAAAGGATAGATACTCTTTCCAAGCTATTTCATTTTTTCACACAGTAACTTTCAGAAGATTACCTAATCTGCGAACTTCTAAAAGGGAGTAGGGGAGACCTGGGCAGGTTTACACACTTTTTAAACTTTTATTTTTTTCTTTTAAGGCTTTAAAGTATTTCTTTCATTTTCATTACCAATTAATTAGTTAGACTTTAAGGCATCTAGATTATATTTTTAAGTACTTTAAATTATTATATTTTTGTAATGATACCATATTCTTTACCATTATATGACCTGTGTAAACTTGCCCCATAACCGGGGCAAGTTTACACAATGCCGGGGGCACGTTTACGCACCACCAAAATGATAAAATAGAAGGCTAATAGTAATTAAAATACAACAAATTAAATATAAAGACACCTAGTTTATTTCAAAAAGCACATAATAGATTATAAACAATTACGGTGAATCCTAATTGTTTTCAAAATCACTCTCACAATTTATACAAACAAAGTATATTGAATTGCCATTCGTAATATAGTCCTCATGAGCCTACCTCTTACAATCGGTGCATTGTACCCACTGTTCGTCAAAAATCTTCGTATGGATTTAAACGGTAACTACACAGACAATTTTCATCGTCATGTTCTTCATCAGAATCAAAAGTTTTCTTGGTTTTTTTTGTGTCTTTTTACGCTCAACCTTTCCCAAATTTTCTTTCAGAACAAGGTTTTTCTTATTTTTAAATTTTTTATACACACTGTTTTATTCATTATTATAACGTGTTCAAGTGGAGTTTACTGACTGAGACATAGTATGTTGGGTTGATGCTAATTTCCTCTTTATTGATTTCTCCTTCTATGTTTGTAAAGCATTTTTTACAGGTGTATCAGTAAGAATTGATGTCAGTCTTTTTTTCCTACCTCTGTTACTTCTTTTATTTGGCCCTGCTTTTTAAAATGGCCTCACATCTTCAGGTGTTGGGAATGACTTTGTAATGCAAGTGCCACTTATGCCAGTTCAAACAAAAAAAAATGGCGATAGGGCACGTTTACACACTGTGTAAACCTGCCCCATGCGCTGTGTGTAAACTTGCCCCTTTCGCCATTTTTTTTTTGTTATAACTCAGCATATAAGCTTTATTCATAATAAAAATAATCAACTAAATAGCTTAAAATAACAACAAAAGAACAACCTAAGAGGATGATCCATTATAAGTTTTAATATTCTAATAGTACGAGCTCTATTAAAGCCAATAAGTAAATGTAAAAATTTACTCAACTGGTAAAAAAGCAGAAAAAGTTGTCCACTTAACGGTCCACTTTCAAGACTGACTCGAAACTGGCGTGAGTATTAATGGAGGCCGAGACACTTCTTCTGAAATGATATATGGCGTCCGCCGACCAATGGTATGTGAAATATAAGCCTTGTGTAAACATGCCCCTGTACCAAACTTGCCCCGGTCTCCCCTACCCTTTATATGATATCCTCTTCCAATTCTGCGGAAACTTGGCTAAGGACCATCTCGAGTGCGAGGAATAGGGTAGGAAATCAACGGCTAAGTGTCTAGTTCTCGTTCTCGGATCAGCATTTTAAGATATCAGCTGATTAATTCATGTGAATGAAAATATGTTGAAAAGTAGTACTATCAACCATAATATTATGAAGTTATGATACCTATTTAAATTATAAAGCTCGTGTAGAAATGGATCAAGTTTTGAAAATGTTGCTCAAAAGATGAGTTGTATATTCCTACAATTAAATTTTGTGACTAATTTTAATGTCGTTATAACATTACAATTAAAATTCCGAAAATGATTGATTTGAAACTGTTAATGGGCTATTTAACGTATATAACTGGTGAAACATATTCTATGTCTTATCATTTATTCTCGTTTCTAAATGCGTTCTTTTAATTCTTAATATTTGTTTGAATTCTATGGTTGTTAAAAATATTCTGAAATATCCTATCTTACTCGAAATAGGCAAAACTGCTACGATTATACTACTTCACAATACCTCTTGAATTTCAAATTAACAGTAAAAAATAATAATAATATACATTAAACTGTTTAGTATGAATTTCAGTATGAGTTCAGTATACGGAATTTCAGTAAATTTGAAACTCCCTATTGCAAAAGCAAGTGCAGCTCTTCTTAACAGTTATAAAATTCAAAATACTCTGCCGAATGGTGAACTTAACATCCCGTTGTATGAAAGCTCCAGCATAATCAAGTTCCAAGTATTCAATGTAAATTTTTTCAATGTACAGTTTCTCTGTAATCTAGTAACGGTCCCCACGGTCTAAGAGCTTCCTTGTGGTCTTCCAGGTAACGTACCATCAATGTTGCCGTTTGAGGACATAAATTTTTCGGTTGGGAGCTGATCATTTCCATATAAACATTCTTCAAAGATCCCAAACTTGACACTAACAGTCGTCACTTGAGCACTTCCTGGTTGGAAAATTTCTTCCTACCTCAAGTCACCTTTTACTTGGAACAGAATTTGATCAGCTATGACAACTTTTGATGGGCAGGTTAGTGACAGATTGCCAGTGCATCGAACCTGGAGTCGTAAAACGGAAGAGTTTACTCCAAGATTTGTTTGACATTTTTCTTGATGTCGCCCTTTTCTTTTGCTTCTCTAAACTGCTTTTGGTCTTCTTGCATTAGCTGTTACGCTATTCCAGTCACAAACAATAGTTCCGTCTTCTGCGCGACAATAGTTTGCTTTCCCTACTGAATGAAGCGCTGTTGGGTTTTTCTTGAAAGTGGCTTTTTTCACTTTAAATAACATGCTAGAAGTAATTAGCATTCCAAGTTGTTACTGATGACAGAGGGAATAGCAAAGTACTCATTTTTAAGAGCTACACAAGTAATTCGGTTTTGTTTGCTCATATGAAAAGTATAGAGATTAAAGCATTTTCTCGTATAATAAGTAAATCAAAGCAAGCTTTGCATTAAAAATGCTTCCTCGATGCCAAAATAAATTTTTAGATTTACTTATTTAGTTCTTAACTGAAAGTAAAAAAACATTGGCGAAAAGATTTTCAATGTAAAATTTCAATAGCAATGTATAGTATAAATTACCAGAAAGATAAGGGTTTAGCGTAGCTAAAAGATTAACATTCCATTTTGAAGACACAAGACAGGTATTTTGGGACGGAATTGAATTTGAATGATGAGGGCACACCTGAGTAGGCACTCTTTTTTCCTAACTTCCACTTCGCACCAACGGGAGGACATTGACCCTGACGTATTTAACGTGTACCAGTTTGGAATCATTTCCACTAGGAGGTGTGGTGGGAAAAAGGCCATTCTTGAACACTAGACCATCCAGTTTCCACCATCAAGACTCCGCGACTGCTAAGTTTTACTAAAAGTTATAATTGACCGAGTGAAGCGAAGTCCTGTTTGTCCCGTTCAGCATTTATTCCGTTTGTCTGTAAATTTGTATGTTGCGCAGTCACGTCAAACGAGTTGTTAGATATTCTTTAAATTTGGTATGAATGTTCCTTGAAGTCATTAAGAACGGTATATGTCTAAGGAATTTAATTTTTTGATTCCGTTTCAAAATGGTGGCCGTCTTAATGGTTCCGTTTCATGTCATGTTCAACTGTTTTCAACGATTCTGGCCAAATGGAACTCTATTCATAATGCCTTAACAAATATAGATAGTAGAAAATGGTATTTAATTGTAATTTTGTGAATACCGATAAAAACAGTGACTTGTGTAAATAATTCCAATTCGAAAAAAATGGCTAAACCTTTAAAAACTGCAGGGAAGAGCAGATCTTAGGGAGATTTTCTGGGGAGAGACGAGGTCTACTTTTCACAGAACTACAGTAATTATTTTTTTCTATTAATATCAATGCGTTATAATGAAACATATTTTTAGCAAAAGTTATATAAATATTCTTTTCATACTCTGAATTTTTTTGCGATTTTCCATCAAAAAACCTTGAAGTGTTAAATTTCACTTTGAATCATTCAGCAATCATTCTTGTCTTCCCATTAGTAGCGATCATTCTAGCCATCACACGTATACGATAAAATAGAACTTGTCAGTAAAATTATCTACAGAATGATTAGAGACCGACAGATGAGTTGTATGAAGTGAGTGAAACTATAATGTCTTAAAGTTCCGACATCATAAGAAGAGGGAAAATAATCTTCTACTACAGCATCTATACCACACGTGAGAAATAATTTATGAACCATTACCGTAAGTTACGAGCTTTGTTTCCTATAAATTCAAGAAGATGACAAATAAGAGGAAAATTTACCAAGAATTTGTTTGTAATTCTGCCGAATTTTAAGTGAGAGAATCAGATTAACCGTCATAACTAGTGTGATTAAAAATAATAATGTTCCTATAATATAGATACCATTTATCAGTGGCATGTAATAGTTCTCTCGAGAAATTTAAAATAAACAAATTCTAGAGAAGATGACTATATATATATACAATGTATAACGGGTGAAGAACTGGATAAACATTCGCAGCACCTTCATACAGTTTTGTATAACTAAGTAACTAAAAAAAAAATTTGAAATTCCTTCTAAGGACGAAACTTCTTCGTGCGCTGTGTCATTTTTAGAAAGCACTTTCAAGTACCTCCATGTGTTTCATACGGATGTACTAACTGCAAGTATATATTTAATATTCAAGCCATTCGCTATTTGTGCCAGTTGAGAGAAAATACACTCTTTCCCCCAAAAAAACCGATATTTTAAAGCGGGAATCATTCTGGAATACCGTTCTTTACTGTGATAAAAGTAAATTTAAATCGTATTGGAAATATGTACTATAAAGCATAGAAGGAAGTTGAGGGAAAAAACTAGATCCTAAAAATTATTAAGTAATATGAAGTATGGGAGTGAATATGACTTCATTTGATGTTGCACGGCAACAAGAGGAGTATAAGAACTTATAATCAATGATGACATTATGGATAGGCTAGTATATCTTGGCATTTTAAAGAATAAAAAAATGTGTCAATTATTAATTACTTGGACCAAACTTTGTCTTCCTGCAAGATAACGACTTGAAACATGAGGCGGAGATTTTCAAGTTATATTTTGTGAAACACTGAAGGCAGTAGCTACAAACTCCACCTCAATCTTCTAAGTTCAAGTGTCAGAGAAAATTTGTGGTCTAAATTGAAGAAATCCGTCCATGAAAATGATATGACATTTAAAGAAGATCTGAAGTTTCTTTTAAGAGAAAAGTGGGCAAAATTTCAGTTGAAGCAACCAAAAAAATCTTTTGTAATACATGCCTAAGAGACTTCAAGCTGTGGACCAGATAAAAGGATTTGTAAGTGAACATTAATTTGACTATTACAGCAAAACTAATAAAAGTATGTACTCAATTTTGTGGCTTTGCTTTTCGTCAAAGTATCGTATTTATTCAGTAGTAAAGAAAATATCTGATTATGCAATTTTTTCCTTTTATATTGGAAGAGCAACAGTTTTAACAGTAAGAAATCCGATTTTCTTAAAATAAAATTCAATTTGTTAAGTAAAATTAAACTTTTCACGTCTAGGTACATACTCAATTTTAGGACTGACTGCATAACATTTGTCATACTCGAAAATTTCAAATGTTTCTTTTCACGTTTATAGCCCTGGAAAAAATAGAAAAAAATTAAAGCTGCAAGAAAATGCACAAATTAACTTCAGACAGTGGTAGTAATGATTTTTATGAAAATGAAACCATTTTGTTGTTGTTCTCTTAGTCAAAATTAAAAATCAAATTTCAATAGTGCCCTTACAGTAGATATTTAACGTCCGTAAACAAACATAGTAACGTCCCTTGTTTTTATGTCTTTGGGAGGTTTCACAATATTAATAAATTTTGCTGTTGCACGTAACATTCACTTCTTTCGTACAAAAGGGAAAAAAATCAAGCTTTGATTATATTATCAATATTAATCAATTAATATTGAAAGAATATTATTATATTATCAAAATAACATTATTATTATTATAAAAAATTATATTATTATTATTATTATTTATAATAACATTTTTATTTCATAGATAAATGTCCCGTTTTGAAGATATATGAGGACTATTTAATGACGGATCTCATAATTTGAACCGTGGTTAAATGACTAAAACAGAAAGTGCACCAATGATCCCAAACTTTTCCAATTTCTTCTCTAAAATTCAGTGATCATTATGAGAAAATATATTTTGTCGTGTCACTTTTAGAAGCATCTTCTACAAGGGAAAGAAAACCATAGTCTCCAGGCTCTTCTTATAAATGTTCTTCCAGATGGTTTAAACTTCCATTCCACGCCGACATGAAGTCGCTTGCCCACAAAAGCAAATTTGACATGCTCTAGGACAAAATATCTCGAACTCGCAACTACCACAAGACACCGTGATTCTTGTAAATAATCAAGATGAGTACAGAAATCCCCCTGCAAGGAGAGTCGCCAAATCACCAGAAGACATACAGTATAACAGAGAGAGTCTTCAATTACCTTCCGACAGCCATACAAAATTCAAGGAACGATTACAGATTAAATTGTCTTTCCAATAAAATGCTCCAAGGGAGGTACCCGATCAAAATATAATCATCCAGCAGGAGGAATTACTCATGCAGAGTGATTTATGGCATTTGCCATAAATCTCAACGGAACTAAAATGACTCGCGAACTCAGCAGAGAACGTTCTTCAGGAAAACTCAACCGTATTATGAGTTCACTCCGAAAGGTCGTAGGACTTCCTATAAACCAGAATAACGTTTTATGTGGAAAAATTATTCCTGGAGCTTGCCGATGTATGGAGAAATTAGTAGCAATTATGAGGTTTTCGTTAAATAATAAAATTTAAAACAGTTCTTATAGAAACGAAACACTTTTTCACACAAAGCATGTAGCTTCACCGGAATAACAAATGTTAAAAAATTTTGCAGGAACATTTTTAAAATGCCTATTATTTTTTGGAGGGATTGTAGGCACTTGGTTACACGATAAGTGCCATCCGTATGTGCCAACCATGGCATTTTATAAGATATACGACAAAACTGAGAGGAGATTCCGACTTTTTTCGAGAGTCAACAGTTATTTCCTATCATCTGATTACTGAAGTTACTAAAAAAACCCCATATTTTAATTACATGAAAGACGAAAACATATTTTTCCTTATTATACATATGCATACAGTTTATAATTTTTTGCATGTAAGTGTTTTAATATTTTTTTGAAACTTAGATGCGCATTTATTTAGATTTTGCTTACGTGCGCATATATAAGCAATCTGATATCATATTTCTGATTGCCAAAAAGTGATGTGTGGGGGGGAGGGTATATTTTCCATAAAATCATTATTTGTTTATCTGTTGAATTTTAAATACTTAAAAAATCGGTAGTTACAAAATTACTACTAATTGCTTAAATTCAGCAAGTTTAATGTTTCCTTTACTTACGACTTATCTTTATCATATAAGTAGTTGATCATCTCATGTATTTTTAATTCATATAATAGATCTAATACGAATCTATACTATATTGTATACAATATGAATTTGCCAACTTTAAACTCACCAAAGTGTGGTGTTACTACGAACGAGTTATGCTAATGTTAAATAATTATGAGATCAACAGAAAAATGTTTTGATACCTCAACAACTTCCCTATTTGGGTTTTCTCGTCTTTTTTGACAGTGCAGGAAAATTTTTTATGATATCCTTGAAAATAAATTATGTTTACTGTCATCAAGAAATTTATGAAGTAATCAAACCAAACTTCTTGTATAACTTGTAACAAGCTTCGCACTGACTTATTTTTCCTGGATCATGATAACTTTATTATCTCAGAAGCAGATGTCTAGACAATGTCAAAACGAATAGCAGAAATGTGCAATTATTCTATTACCACTTTATGACTGCTTCAATTCGCCGTGTAGACTTGGTGCTAATAAAAATTTCACAACACTGTAAGGAATTCGTCTCAGATGTGTACATTCAAAAAGAAATTTCTGCCAGTGTCTTGATGATACGACAGCAACTGCAATTTTTTCTAGAAGCTGCCTGCTCGTTTTTTTGGAAAAAATGATACAAAAACTTTATTATTTATTCACTTTCAGCAGGCTAGATCTGTGACTGTTGGTTCTTCAGTCATACAAAATGATGACGCTATAATCTCACATTTTTGCCGGTAATAGGGAAAGACATTTTCCTCAAATAATCTTTCTAAACGATCGTATATGCTTCTTAGAAAAACGTTTGAGTTGATATTGGAATAAACGACCAAACAACAATAAAAATGAACATTATACTTATATACGAGGAAACATCAAAGTTCTTTCCTTCAACTTTATTCGAGTACAGCATTTGCTTGGAACAAAAGCAACCAAAACATTATATTGGTGCGTTTTGGCAGCAGTGGCATAGAGATGAGAGGGAGCAAAGAGGAGTGTAGACCCCCATCATGTACCAGTCTTAAGAAGCACCAGTGAGGTAAAACATAAATGTGGTAATGTCATTTTTTTAACGCAAAATTTCATGAGGGGGCGAAAAATGATACAAGCATTTTAGGCAGTATTTTTTTTCCCTTGTCAGGCCAGAGATGACGACTGGGTACAAAAAGTAAAACTATCCCTATTTTCACTTACCCTCATTATGGCATTGTTTGTCAAGGCCGTAAAAGCCCGGGTGGGCTCGGGTTAGAAAGTGGTTCTTAATTCTCCCAACAAATGTTATTTACAATATTGTTAGACAAAATGTGCTTTTTCTTTTTAGAGAAGCTAATAGTAATGGATAAGTTGATATTTAGACGAATGTAGGACAATTCCGTTCAGAAGTTCTTTCCCTGCGTATCTTAGTAAAGGCTCCAGCCACTATTCAATTCTTCTTGACAAATAGTTTAAATTTCCATTGATTTTTCAGATGAAAGTTTTATAGCGGAAAATATATGTGCCTTCGTAAGCATTTGAAATATGTGCTTTTAATGAATAAAAATTTTATATTAGTTACGTGTCTGCAAAAAAAAAGACCAATAGAGTATAAAATTTTGTATCACAACTAAATTCGGCTTAAGTAAGTTAGAGTTGAAACGGTTGGCGCCGAACTTAAATTCCAGGAGAATATGCCCACCCATGCCAGGAAAAGAACAAAAAGTAAAGCAGGGGGTGAAAGGGAATAATATATATATATATATATATATATATATATATATATATATATATAAGCGGATACGTAGTTTCATAACACATTTTGAAATTCTACCCAGTATAATGATTAAGCACTTATTTTTTTTCTTTATGACTCGGTAGGTAGATGTGTCTCTCATTTCCTGCCTTTCTGTTCTTTCAAGATGTCCTGTGACACACAGCGACGGTTTTCCGCACAGGCGCAAGAGGCGCTCTCCTCGTGCCTCGAGAACCTGTGGGACCTCAAAATTCTATCGACGTACGTCACAGTTCTGAGCCGACGAGGAATTTACGACATTGGGTAGAGGAGGAGCCTCACAACAACTTTGTGACTGTGTCTACATATTGCCGAAATCCGCCAATGTTGGCACAGCAAGGATACGAGATTTGAAGCTCTCGGGTTCGAACCCATCGTAGACTCAACGTGCTTGATGGTTTAGCGTACATTAAATCTGTTGTAATGGGCGAAACACCCTCCAGTTTTGAAAACCGATAAGTGTAGTATGCTCAAATGCCGCCCTCGTCCTACGATCAAAGATCAAAAGTACGCGTACTCCTCATTATCCCTAGAGGAACTTCAAAATGGGGCGATAATTATGGAAATCAAATCAACCACGTCTACTCTAGCATAAACGTCTAGTCCTGCTGACGTTAAAGAGATTATGATATCATCTAATTCGTATTAATTATAATTTAAATTTCAATTAAAATGGGAATATCAGTGCCATTTACAATTTTTTAATTTCATAGCTTTTTGAAAAATTACAGATTGTTCCAAACGATTCGTGCAAACCGACAAAAGCTTATTTTTATCCTTAAGTTAGCAATATTTTTTTTAAAAAAATTGTTCAAAATTTAATTAAACATTGAAACGACAGTTGGACGGTATATATAAAATGATTTGAAATATCTATACATTCATATTCAATAAGAATGACAATATTTAAATTAAATTATCTTTTCTATATGTGGAAAAATAGCTACTAATTAATAAAAAATTAAAGATTACCCGAAACGCTAAAACCCTCCTTATGCTTCAAAGTATTTGTAAACGAAATCTGGAAAAATTTATTAAGTAGTTTAGATTTCTATAACGCAAGAATATTTATGGGTTTCCACTTATATTTATATAGATATATGCTATCGCATTTTTAAACATGTTCATGAAATCAAGAAAATAATAGTGAAACGTTATTTTAAATTGCAAATGTAATTGCACTAAGGTTAAACAGTGAGATGCATACCTTTATCATAGCTTCGCAGAGAAAAAGCGCGTGCCTTCGTTTGAGCACAACCTTTGAGGTAAGCTAATCATGATCAAAGAGCCTCTTAGCATAATTTTCCTATCAATTAATTCAGTTATTCAAAGAGCAGCCGACATATTTATCCTGTTGATTGAACAGGTTACTTCGGATGCTTATCATGTATTTAAATTGGGACTTGGATTCCAGGAGATGAAAATTTACATTGCTAATTTTTGGATTCGATCGAGATTTAGATATCTTAAAAGAAACATAAATCTGATTCTATCTATGCAAGATGAATTCCTTGTATCTTTCTTCAATTTTGATTCTACATAATCTCTAACAGATAAGGTGTTCAAATGCGAAATTCATTCACCAATGTCCCCCTCCCCCGCTCTCTCTCTCTTTCTTTCTTTTTTTTTATACAAAAACCAATTTTCAATAAAAATTTGATTTCTGAAAATGTTATTGAATTCAATAGAACACAGAATAGTTAGTCTTGGACAGTTGTAATTACTTCATATAAAACATTGCCAATATATGGACAACGAAGTGACCAGTAATATATATCTGTTTATGTATTAAAGTAGGGCCCTAGTACTCTAACTTGGTAAACTTGGTGGTAAACTCACGACTTTATTGAAGTTCAGAAGGTTTCGGGTTCGAAACCAGTTTCCACAGAGATGTGTCGTGTATATGTGCTTCGTGCACGTCGGAGATTAAATGACTTACCGTAAGTGTGGCTTGGAAGCTTTCAGAGGAAGGTACGGACTTTAATGCAGTCCTCATCATCTGACCACTGTTCAAAATCACGAGATCCTCTCCAAAATGCTTCGCATATAATTCGAAACGAGACATTAATTAAACAAAAACTACATATTGATAAAATTGATCTTTCTTAAGGTCTAAAGTTCATTTAAGTCTGTACAGGAAATTTCCTAAAATAAAAAATACTAGAAGACTACATTCGTTAAAATAATAACTTGAAAACGATTCAACTCTTGCTTTACTATAAACTTTAAATAATGCCCTATTCCCAGTTCATGATGAACTGGCCATCTGACCACCTAAACTCGGTTGTAATTTATAGAAATGTTATGGACACAAGCAAAATGCCTCGCTCAAATTTCAACCTTTATTTTTTTTTCTGAAATATTTTTGTAAGACCTGATGGACGGTCTTTTTCATTCAACTCAAAAATAGTTTTAGGCAACATATTTCCACAAAACGAATACTTCAAATTTAAATTAAATGTAATACAATTTGCACAATCAGGGCAAATTGGCAAGTCTATAATCGGAATTTTCATTGGACTCTTATCATCAGAAGACCAGGACGAAATTTTATATAAAACGTTGAAAGTTAAATAAAAAAAAAAGCTTCCTAATAATTTTTTAATTGTTATCCAAAATGCAAAAAAAATTCTTATTATTTAATGCATCGCAAGGAAGGTTAAAACAAATGTTAGTATAATCTGGTATACACATTGATATAGTATTACTTTTATTATTATATTTTAATATAAATTTGGTTGTATAGTATAGATTCGTAATCACAACCTTCAGCCTTTGCTAACGAACCCTTGATCATTCTATTAAAAGTTGCCGAAACAAGCTACTAATTACTACTACTACCTAAATTCTACAGTAGTTAATGCATTTCCTGAAACTCCACCGCACAAGTCCAAAATCCCATTTCCATTCCATTTCAGGTAGACAAAAGGCACATTTTGAAAAGCACTTATGCTTCCTTTAGTGATAAAAAACAGGTAGCCACTCTCCAAAATCATGCAATGCTGTTACTTGGTAATCTCCTTATTTTTATCTCCCTTTCCCCGAATATCGGGCTCAATATGTGCCAAGAACAAGACAGCAGGCGACTTGTCTGAGTGACCCCTCTGGGACCACCTGCGAAAAGTTCACAAGTCGCCAAAAGTTCATTCACTTCCCCATCACAATCGCAGGGAAAAAATGCGACGGCAAAGATACCCATCCACCTTGGAAAAAGTGGACTTTATTATAATGAAGAGCCAAACAAAAGCCCACCTATACATCTGATTAATGCTTATGTCGTCCGGCCCTATTTTCAAGCTTCCCATATCAAGTTCTCTACTTAGTTTTTGTTTCTTCTTTCACTTGGCTTGCTTTTTTTTTTTACCATCCTCAGTCAAGTGGCACGGCTACTTTTGGCTTCACGGCGGCCGTCATAATGTAGCCAATTGGAGGGCGAAATTACCGGGAAATCGCTCCGCCTCTTTCGACGTTCCACGAGGCGTCACGTGAAAGACGTTAGCGAATCGTCGGTTGTAATTCTGGGACTGGAATTAAGCTCGTGCGACAATATTGCGGTTTTGTCAAGTTTGGTTAATGGGAAAAAGTGCTGATGCTATCCAAAAATCCCATCTTCAAAAACTAAGAGTAGTGAATAATCAAGAAAAAGTTAGTTTCGGTAACAGCTTTTAGTTACAATGCAGCTATCATAAAATAGTATAAAACAAAAAATTTGCAAAAAAATTCATGATTCATCTCGGAAGCAACCCGCAATGTGAGTTTTTAATTATTATTGTTATCCATAGACTTCTCTTAAGATTTTGCGGTTAAAATGTGTCATATATATAAACTTTAAATTTACAAGTAAAACAAGCTTAAGTGATCACTTAGAATTATAATTAACAGTATTATAGTACAATTTTAATCAACAGAAAATCTAAACCAATCATCCTATGAGATTAGAAGTTTGAATTTTATGATATGAATTATATATAAAAGTAAAATTAATTATAAAATATAGGATTTTTATATAGGTAACTCAAAATCACTCATGTAAAATATTTCAGCTGGCTTATTTTTGAAAAAAAAATATTAATATTTTTAAACTGTGTGCCGTGAAAAGATTTTGTAGCTCAAATTTCACAATGTACCTATTAAAAAAATGCTATGCATATACTTCCCACAATTAAAGAAAGAACTGAATTTAGGATTTTACTTCATTCAGTTCATTTGTCCACCCAACCCCTTTTCTTCCCTTTTGTAACGAAATTAGGCTACTAAGTTTTGGGTATTAGTTCTCTGAACTTCTCGGAAACTTAATAATTTTCGGTAAAATGAAATTATTCTTAATAGGAGTAAAGAGAGAAAGATTTTTAAAAAATAGGTACATTGAATAATACTTCAGGGAGAAATCTCACATGACTAAAATGAGTTTGAAAACATCGTGCCTAATTTTCATATTAGATTATTGACGATTTTTTTTAGCTTCATCATTCTGTTATTATTTTGGAAATCCTGAGAATAGAATTTAATAAAATTAGAATCATCGAATTAAAGTAAACGCTTAGAACACCTTATTCTTCAGAAAAGTTATTTAATTGGATGTTAAAGCCATTACTTCCCTTTGAACAGTTTAATGGTCAGTGTTTTAAATGGGGTGAGTGAACTCAGTGGTTCTTAACCCCCGGATCACGCAGTGCTGATAAAGTAACACCACAACATTATGAACAATTTGAGTCTATTTGTTAGAGAGAATATTTCATTAAAGCTTAATAACATAATACATTTCACATAAACTATTACGAAAGCAGTAAACAAAATAATTTTATATGATTTTGACACTTAAACGGCAGAATTATGGTTGTTTTATTTTTTTACTCATATTCATCAGTCTAATAATCATAAAAACCTTATTATTGTTCATTTAGAACAATAACTACTGGGAATTCAGTTGATTTATATATTTAATATAATAAACTTACATATCATTAAATCATACCAGATCTTAAAATTGTTCTACTCACGACTCTTCTTTAACAGGAAACTTTTTTGTAATCTGAACAGTAAATACACCTAAGGAAATAAGATGCTGCAAAGATGAAGAGGCATTTTTAAAAGTATAAATAATATATTTAATTTAATGTTATTAGTTGGAAGGTTTAACTAGCATACTTCATATTAAGACGATGTCTTTGCAGATTTTAAACATTGTCCGAATCGCTATTACGCTTCCCCCCGAAGATCTGCTGCGCGACCCTGTATAGGGTTAAACAAGTTTTAACACCCTTTGTTTAAAAATCATTGCTATTGATAAAATGTATGCATACCGTTTTTCCATACTTAAGCAAGAAAAGAAGCCAAGTTATGCATCAACGTAAGAAATTTTTGTTAACTTTTCTGCATTTTGATTTTCCCGCATACGAGAGAAACTAGCAAAGAAAGCTGCTTTACAGATCATATGATCGCAACGTCCGTGATAAAGGTTTGAACTCGCTACGCGCCACGATTCACGTCTGAAATTCGAACCATCTATCGAATTAGATGACCCCTTCTCTGCTATCTCCTAACTACAGTAGAGGCGGGGTCATCTGATTAGATAGTAGGCATGAATCGTATTTGATTCACATGGCGATTAAGGAGTTAACCTTCTATTCACACGGCATTGGAATTGCACGATTTCAGCTTAACACGAGAGCATAAAGGCTGCAGAATTTTCATTTAAATTTCTCTCAAATTTCAGTTTAACATGACCATACTAACACAAACATGAAAGTGAAAGAAAATTCGAGTTCTGAAAAACTTGAAAATGATCTTTGTCTCCTTTTTTCTCCCCCCCTCATCTCAACTAGAATTTTTTTATATCAGAATGATTCGAGAACATATAAAGAAGTCTAAAACTTGGCAGAACATTTCGTAATATATCAGGGAAATCATAGATTTAAGACAACTTTTGATGACGGATTTCATTAAAACGGTTCTTACCGTGCCTCTGAAAAACAAATTTAAAAAATCCTTGACATTTAGCAAAATATTAACAAAGGTAATAGTGTCGATAAACCATAAAGGAAGATAAAGCGAACAGCCATATTTTAGCAATTGAAAGTGAAACGGATTAAAGCATTTTTTAATTTTTATTTTTGTAACTCGCACTATGAATACAATCTTGCTTGCATCAATTAATTTTTTAAAAAAAATGCGGATTCGAAAAATAGGTAATAATAAATTTAACAAATCGGTATAAAAGAGTATTATATATATTTCTAATTCTTATTTTTTAAAAATTACGTAATTATGTTTCACGTGGATTTGTTACATTATTACTTATCTCTTTTCATGATGAAATATTGCCTTCGATTGCACCGTTTCAATTTTACGAACGGAATTTTTGAGCCAAAAAAATCTACCAAGGGAATCTAGGATTACTGGCAAACTGAATGGCGATACAAATTAAGATTTTACAAGAAGAAAAACTTGAGTGCAATAAGAAGGAAACTTAAACACGGAAACATATATAAGAATTTAAGTGACGGCATAGTTTATGGAATTTTTTTGTCTTCGACTAATTAAGGATAGTAAATGCATAGGAAACTATTTTTTAAACCTAGTATTTGGTCTATAACTAAGTCCTCCCATTTTGTGTGTGTGTGTGTGTGCGTGTGACAGAGAGACGACGACGACGTGTCTCTCTCTCTCTCTCTTACTGCGGGCCGTGGTGGTCTAGTGGTAAGGTCTCGGTTTCGGGGCGGTAAGGTTCCAGGCTTGAAACCTGCTTCCACTACGGATCCGCCAATTATGTGAGCCTGGTTCCCGTTAAATCTGACATCGTGTATCAAAATTTCCTCCCCACTCGTGTAGTGCAGAAGTTCGGAGAGGTAGGTGCCGGCTCAGGTGTCGTCCTCCTCATCTGACCATTGTTAACATTGACGAAATCCGTACCCAAATAGCCCTTGAGTTACTTCAAAGCGGGATGTTAACACAAATAAACTAAACTCTATTCCCTGTGTTTATTTTTATTTATTATAAAGATTTTTAGCTTTCATTTGTGAAACAAAATTCGCTTATTTGACTAAACGGATTTCTTCTGCACTTTCAATGCTGTAGTCGTTTGTTTGTGAAGAGCTAATAATGTAAAAATATGTTAATATGAAAATACTTATGAAGCAAAATATTTTGTCGAACACTTTACCGGGATAACACAATCGCTTTTTTTTTTATTACTACCTTTCTCGCTATTTTATTGCCTTTTACAATAAGTTTACTCATATATGAAGAATGGTTCCAAAAATTGTTCGATTCGCTTTATCTGTAGATACATTAAATAACATTAATCTACTAGAGATGAAATGGCGCTGAACTTACAAGGATTTTCAGGCTTATCTTTACCGAAGAGCAATCAAGCATATATTTATTTGTTTCGTTTATCTACCAACTACAAAAGGAAACGACTTCAGTAAATGACATGGAAATGTCAAAAACACGATTACATTTGACATTCACTTCCATAATTCTATTTAATAGGCGTCAACACATAATTTGTGTACTGTAGAGAATTTCGAAAACATGGAAGAATTTCTTAAGGCATTATTGAAAATGGAAACGTTGTCTAATCTTAAAGAGTGAATAATTTTTATATTTTGCTGGTGAAAACTTCTGATGTAGATCGCATAAAATAATAATGATGATTTACAGTAAGTACATAAAATAAAAAAGATGGCATATTTTTTTTCATTTGTCACTTAAGATAGAAAATCTCAATTCTGATACTTCATAAATGAAAAATCATCATGAGTTTCATTTTTGTTTCATAGTTTCATCGGTTTTTGAATGCTTTCGATTTCAATAGTTGGTAAGTAACTGATGTCCGTAACTAAGGTTTCAGTGGATTTCCGCTATAGTCCAGTGAATCCAGCGTAAAGTGAAATTGAAAAGTTCAGTCAATTTCAGTCATGAGAATCTATTGCTAGCATTTTCCCTTTCCGTACTCCAGTACAGGCAAGTGTCAATGAAGCCTGGTTATTACTCTTTATTTCAATTATCTGTAAATTTACGCTATATTCTAAGCCCGTGACCTAATTTTAAGCATAATTTGTAAGATAAGAAAAATCTGAACTTAATATGGATACTATGGTTGTCCAGCCAGCGAAACAAATGATGAAAGCTGCAAATCATTATCAACTTTCTGAGAAACGGGGTGAGCTCAAATAATTTTCTTCTCCATTTCTTTCTGATCGGTTCCCTAAATGCCCTCATGACCAAATCTTCACTATAAAATGGGAGTTCCCACGATTCACTACAAATGATTGTGAATCTCTTTATCTATTTTAACTGAACATTTTTCGCTCCTTACCAATCATATAGACACGAGTGTAAAATGGATTTCATACTCTTAAGGATTTTATCCTTAGTCGCGTTTTATAACTGCTTAAATCAACCTTTTTATTTTTAAATTTGCCATGGTTAGTTGGTTCGCTGGTTTTTATGGCGCAATAGCCGTTTTTGGCGAAAATGAGCCATGCAATTGTTTTTTGTTAAGGCTCTTCATGGAAAATTCAAATAAAAACAATTTTTTAGTCATTACAATAATATTTAATTGCAGTTAAAGTTAGCAAATGTAGAAGTAGAATTAAATTCACTCATGTTCAGAAGCAGTTAAAATCAAACAATGGAAATTCTAATATATGAAAGTGGGAAAAAACGCAGTCTATCTAGGAATTACTAAATAATATTAGAATTACATAAAATAATTAGTGAATGAAAATTTTGTGTATGCTAGTTGAAATAAAAATAAAGATTATAATCAGTAGTTTACATAAACTTCTGAATTATTTTATTTAAAATTACTTCTTAGGGGAAAAAAATGTTACTATTTTGTCATAGCATATTCTTATTTTACAAAATACGATAAGTTGCTTAAACATTATAAGCATATAAAATAAAGGGGTATTAATGACAATTAAGATAATATTGCAAACACACAAGGAGACAATATGATCTAGAGTATAACTGTATAGATTATTAATATCCGTGTTAATGTAAATGGTCACTAACAGAAGAAAATTTATTTTTTAAAATTCCATTTGGCTCCTTTATAAATTGATTTATGAGTTATAAATTGATATTGAGTTAAATGAATCCATTTTAAGAAAAATCAACCTTAGTTATTTAATGATGTTTGAAAAATAATGTTCATTCAGTTACTTCCAAAATATTATTTTCTTCGTAAGAAAATTATCCTCCGTATAAAAATCACTAATGCTGATAAACGAGTTGCTTAGTAAAATTCTGTACATACGTGCCTTTTCAAGCCGATAAAATTCATCTTTCCTTTCAATTCCACCCGAAATAACTCCAATTTCACTGTACAGCTGTAATCCAGCTTAAAATATAAAAAAGCTGATTAAAACTCCGACTGCTTCATTTTTTATATTGATTTTTTCAGTATTCGATCAATAGAAAAATTTATTAAAAATACATTGCTCTAATTTTCTTATATAGAATGAAATTACTGCTTATAATTTTATTTGCAGAAAAATATTTTATTTGAATTCTGCATCCAATCAAAGATGGAAACAAACTGTCTGATCTCGGCAATCCGAATTCGTTATACCGAGAATCCCGGTCTCATAAAATGCTTTATTTTGCCTTTTCATTCTCATTTGAAGTGTTTATGTTACAGTTAAAGCGTGGAATCCATTACTTCATAGAATAGCTAAGTATTTCCTGAATTATCTAGTTGAATACCTAGTTATTCTATGAAATAACTGAATTATACGCTTTAACGGTAACATTTTTTATAAAATAAATTTTAATAAACCTTTAGCTCTACTTCAATAGTTATTTTACATAAAAAAATCTACTTCAATAGTTATTTTAAATATTACCAGCATAAACAGGCAACGAATGAAAATTCTAATTTTTGAGATATTGGCATTTACTGAATTTACTTGACCTTAATTTGAAACTGTAAGATGTATAAGCTGAGTATCGAGTTGTTTTGTTTTGAAATAGGTAAAGAAGTTCATTGTCGTTTTAAAATATGTCCAACTCAAAAGTATTGTTGCCTATATCTGAATTGTTGCCTATTTTAAGTGGGCATTCAATATATGGAATATATATTTAACACTCAGTTTAAAATACTGGAATTCAATTTGGAACATTGATTCATCGAATAGCCTATTGTTTTACATTTATTTATTTAACTGAAAACATTAGAGATACAAAATAGCAATAATCTATAAGTATTCAAAATTCAATGTATCTTCCTTTAAATCTAATTTTATTTCAGCTGAAACCACCCAACTTAAAGTGACATTATATGAAAAAGCAGTCAATAAGCAGCTTGGAATCTCATTACATCGATTTTTAAACTGTAAACAATACGTGCCTGTTTACACATATTTATTTAGGCAAGAAAATTCTGCTAAACAAATATTTAATTTTCATTCATCCATATTACATACCAGTATCTGAAAAACAGTCGAGTTAGTTTCCTTTTTATAATATATCTTTGGACTTATCATTGAATTACTTTAAACTGATTCAGCTTGTTTATTCAAACTTATCCATAAGGATTTCAAGGAGGTTATCAGACGAGCACTTTTATCATTTTGCTTGGTTAATAAGATAATTAATAGAAGGCGCAAATACAAATATCTGCAGCTGATGAATTTAGTGTAAATTTAACTAACAATTTAAAAGGATAAAAAAAAGGCACTGAAAGATAGTTCATTCCTACAATTTAAAAAAAAAAATATTGCAAACATACTGAAAAGAATTTTCTTTCCCAGTCAGAGAATATGGGAAGTACAAATAATTGTTTAGGTAAAAAGACGGTAGTAATGAATTCCAATATCAAAATAATTATATAAATATTAATATAATTGTTTTTTTATTATTGCCAAATTTTATTTTGTCTTAGGATTTTTGAAGTACGCATTTTTAGGAAAAAAGTATAGTTCGGTGCAGTTAAGGACTTTCTTATGCGTTCTAATTTCGAAATAGTCAGCCAAATCTGTTTTTAAACAAATATGTCTCATCAGAATGTTTTGTTCACGATTAATTTAAGATAGATTTATTTTCAATGAGTATTTGTACGTATAAGGCGATAATGGACATAAAATAGTAAAAAATACAGAATGTATGTTCATAACAAAGGAAAATTTCATTTTCTTATTAACTGTAAAACTAAATTATTGCTGAAATTGTTTTTGTGATGATATTTGAACATTTAAAATGCTTTATATTTCCTTACACAATTAATTTTTTTAATATTTATATGCCACATAAAAATCTATTTTTACATTAATTAAATAAAGAATTAAAATGAAGAATTCATGCTAAAAGCACAATAATGTTGCAATGTACTTTATTTCTATACTAGCTGTTACCCGCGACTTCGTGCGCGAAGAATTTGAATTGTTACTTTTTTTAAATTCAGGAGTGTAAATGTTTCGTTAAATGTTGAAAGGGGAAATTAAAAGTTTTGACTGTTGATAATACATAATTGGACGACTAACAGGAGTGTACTGTACTGTCTGCCGTTATAGTTAGGTAATTTTTTTTTATCTATGCTAACACACTTTTGTATACTACGTTTTTTGTTCCACGTTTTTTGCACGGTTGTAGAGGTTTTGTGGGCTGGACACACGTGAACACGCCACATATAGTCGCCCATGGGAAAAATATGGTTTTTCAAAATGCTCGCCTGCCCCTTTGAGTGTCTGTCCCTGAACCTGGCAAATGCTAATTTTAAAGTGAATTGTTACCTTTTGAACTGGGATGGTAAATCCTTCGGTATTATCGGAATGCGTAGAATTTAGCACTCTCACCTCTCGCTATGCCAGTTTATATCACTAGCTAACACGACTTTTGGTCCAAAGTGTGTAATTTGAAACCGTGTGCCATTGCGCAGTCTCGGTACATCGAGGTTGTGTATGAATAGTTCTGACACACCGAATTTTAATCTCAGCTTGTCGAAAGGTATCCCTGACAATTCTATGGGGTTGAAGAACTCTGCAGGATATGATTTTACTTGTTATTTCGCACTGCCGTATCTACAGATAGATATTCTGTAATACATCCCTTCATTTGTGAAGTGTCCTTTTTTTTTCATTTATCTGACCTAAACTTTCATTAGTCAGTGCCAAAATTACCCAATCAACAAACTATCTCTATTCCTCTTATTAGCTTGTAGGGAAGGATAAACATTGCTTATCAGTTCCTCTGTACTGAAAACAATTTTGAAAAATTCCCAATTTAATACACTGTTTGAATCTCTAGCAATCGCCAAATATATTTGCCAACTGTATCAAGCACCAAGTTCGAATCAGTTCTTTCTTTAGTAAACAAAACGTTGAATTCCGTGTTCTTTGGGTTTATGCATTCCTTTCTTTTTAAATCGGTTGAAAAAAGCTCTTAAAGCATTAAAATTCGAAATGGAACTATTGTAATTAGCTAAATCGTTTGGTTTAGAATTTAACCGCCAGTGATTATCCAAATCGTTTGGTTACAAATTTAACAGCCAAACAAATCTTGGATGTTGATAAAAAGAGCGATAAAGAATTATTTTGGCAACCTTTCCAATAAATTAGGCTCTTATTTTAAGTAAACATTGAACGATATTTTCCTTTAGATATAATTAACTTTAGTTTAAATTAATCCAAATTTAGTTAAATTTTATAATCCAAAAACTCTTGAAATTATATCATATCTATCATTAGTTTTCTGTCCCGACGTCTATTTTTCAGTTATTATTCCACAAATTAATTATTTATTTCTTTTCTCAGCAAGATCACGTGATGCTTGACTTTAAAAATAAGTTATTTCAAATGCTTGCACTTTTCTGAAGGATCACGTGACATTTGACTGAAAAATAAAGTAGTAATCCTCATCGCAAATCGCTTGCTAATTATTTAATTGTTATCTGTAATAAAAAATAGTGAATTTAACATGATGTCACCTACCCTATGTCCGTTCCTGGTTTTCAAGCTACAACTCTGCTAATTTTCATCCAAATCGGCTTGGTAGTTTTGCCGTGAATGCGTAACAAACAGTCAGACACACTTTCGCATTTTTTATATTATATGGATATTTATAAAAATAAGCAAAATTTTCAGAAATAAAGGTGAATTAGTTCAAAGTCTAACCGTTGCCTAGCAACAGAGTAGCTATAAATCTTCGTTATTGCAAAATCGTCTGCACGTATTTAAAAATTATTGAACTTAAAAAAATTAATAACAATCTAAGAGAAAATGTCACAGAAATAAAATTGGTATCATTAAAAAGATAAAATTTTGAACTTTAAGATGGTGTAAAAATATTTTTTGTCGGACAATTTGCTCTGAAGTTACGGCGGAAAAACGGTTTCGGTTAATTTCTAATTAACTGCCTGTTTAATTAACTTTTGGACTTAAAAAGTTCATAAGTGTCTTCCCCTTATCTTAAATACTAAGTGTACAAAATTTGGTTGAAAACAGTCTATTGGTTGAAAACAGTCCATTGGTTTAGGAGGAGATGTGGAACATAGCCCCAAACCCACATACCCACAATGACTTTTATTTATATTAAGACAACGCATGTATTATAGTTTTCTTTTAGCATAATTGGGTTATCAATAGGCTGAAATAAAGGCAATAATATGAATTGTTGTTATATGGTGCTGTGATATTCTCAAAAATAATAAATGCATGCTTCGTCTAGAAAAAAAATTCGTTAAAAGTTATTTCCAGTAACTGGAAGACAACAAATTTCGGAAAAATTAGATCCAGCATTTCTTTGCTGTAAAGTTGCATTTATCGCTATTCTTAATTAACAATTAATTTCATTTTATTTCATTTAGTTTTTAATACGCAGAAAACAGCAATTTTTCTTAATATAGAATAAAACATTTCATCTAAACCCCACCATATATAATACATAAGTGTATTAAATATTCTGTAAAATCATGGAAGTTTATCTTGACCTAACATCAATTAACGACATTCTTTATGGTTCAGTTGTATATTACTGGGTTGGGAAATTAATACTAATTAAGAAAAATCTCGGATAGAGGCCGGAAAGAATTCTCTTTCCATAAAAAATTTAAATGAAATTAAATCACTAAAGTCTCTTAAATACTGTTTGTGGAGGAATAAATATAAGGGAGAATAAAAAAACAAACATAGCATTGAATAAACCAACACTAATAATTTCATTTCATTTACTATTAAACATAGATAATGCTGAACTCCTAACACTATAATACTGTTTTCTATGCCATTAAACATAGAATTTATTTTCTCAGAAAAAACGCACCTTTCATTCTTTTATAAACTTAAACGCTTTCCAGAAACAACCGTTTACTGAGTGTTTCAACTGTGATTTGAATTACACGCAAGTCATCCATAACGAAGTTTTGTTTGATTCCCATTTTAAATGGAGACACTTCGCCTTATATTCGAATTTCCTTCTCTTTTTTTTTATTGCTCGCTTAAAATGGACGTGCCTTTTTCGCTGATTGAATAAAAATAATAATAATAAATATATGTACACATGTAACAACAACTATCTGTTTGAAATAATAATCCTAACACATCGTTTCATGATTAGTCCCAATAGTCTTACCTATACATCTTTAATGTAGACACATTTAATGTGGCTGTCTGTCTGATATTTAATTCATCATCAAAGCTTGCATACCGTTTCTTAAACAGAAAAATACAAGCTGTCTTATTTTGTCGAATAAAAAAGGAATCACATCGTTATCGGAAATAGAATCATTAACATTTACTTAGACATAATTCCAAACTATGCTTGATGTGTTTGTGTTTAATTCCTTTTATTTTACTTATTTAATTTTATTTGTATTTATTTAATCATTTTTTTTGTCAAATAAACTACTTTTATATTGCATTCAAAATTCTAGAGAAAAGACATTTCAATAATTTTTTATTAGCGCTTTTTCAGAATTCTCTGATTAAAATTTCATCCATATGATATAATAATTCAAGTACGTATATCAAAACACAATAAGCAACTAAATTTTGAACAAACAAGAATTTCAAAACAGAAAAAGAATATCAAATAAAAGAAAATTGGTAAATCTTTTCTTGTCTGCGTTCTAAGACTATCAGAATTCTAATTAACAATTTTCGTTTAATACCAAAAATCAGAAAGAAACTAGGAAAAGTTCATGAAACAGCGATATCTGAGTATAGCGTTCTGTTCAGATTTTCGAACATTCAGAGAAACTTCTAATTTTTTTCTGTAAATATATGAATATTTCAACGAAATCTTGTGTTGCTTCAAAATGGGACGTTAATATAAATAAACTAAGCTAAACCTCAACAAAACCTATTGAAAGTGGCATCAGAGTTTATAGTTAAATTTTTAGATTTAATATATCTTTTGCATAAAATCTAAGTCTCACAATAACAAATCCCTGGAAGTCAAAAGATGAAAAACCATTACTTCCTACAATACCGTCTCAAAAAAACTCGTAGAACTGAAACAAGCAAAAGTCATCTGATGCGAATTCGAAAGACCCCCCCCCCCCCATCCCTTCTCCAACGTGAGATGATGGAGGAGGAAGGAGGGTAAAAGTCGCCTGCTTCATCGCGTGGTCGTTTGGTGAAGTGGCCACCAACCGAGCCTCCTCACCTCACTCTCAGTCGCGTTAAAATCTCGCTTCTACTCCAAACCACCCGCGACACACACGCCACATCCCCCCCTTTTCATTCTTTTATTTCTTTTCCGTAGTTTCTCCCCCCCCCCCTCCATCTTCCTTGCATTGCGGCCGCTGTGATTGGAAGAAGTGCTAGAGAGAAGGCCTAGCCTTAAACCCCCGTTCCGGTGTCGTCGCAAACGATATTTCGGTTTGTTTACTTTTTATGTGCTCCGTTTCGAGGTGGGCAGGTTCGGTTTGTGTTGACTGGGTGTGACTAACTCGAAGGTGGCGCTATGTGCATGTGACTAAATGCCCGACCCCCCAACGGACTGGTTAAGTGAGTGAGTAACAAGTTGAGTTGAAGAGAGAACGCTCTTCTTCACTCCTGCATCGGGGAGTTCGTCTTTTTAAAATGCTCATTATCGTCTGCTGCAAAGGTTCTTGTTGTTTTTGATTCTTGTTTGCTGGTGGAACTGTGAAACTAAAAAGTGTTTTCGTGCATTTTCAGTTATCGTTTGGGACTTTAATTTATTCATCTTCGTTTTAAAAGTAAAAAACATTTATGTTGAATTGATTATTCCACCGATAGACTTGTCAGCAATGTCTGGTTAAATCATAATTATCATCTGGAAACCGACACTGACCGCTGAATCATGTCTTAAATATCGAACATTTGATGGACACTAAATTGTTAACAATTCTACGCCATCCTCAGAAAAAAATAATCAAACGATTTACCATCAGGATGTTTTTATTGTTGCCCAATGCAAAGCTCTTATACTGAGAATTTTTAATTCAGTAATAGCAATAAATTACCTATATTTCCATAAAACATCCGATTCAGAAATAAAATCTACAACTGTAAGGAAATACGACAAAATTCTATTAATATAAAAAAAACTCAAAAACTGCAAATCGAAGTTTTAGAACTAATTCTTATTCAGTGACAAATAAAAAACTTCCATCAAGAACCATTTATGTTTAACGACGTCAAGTCGAGTGGCATTCCCGGCGGATGGTACGGATCCGTACCGCGGCGCAGCTAAGCCTAACGAGGCAGGGTCTATGGTCGTCCCGGCACGAGTCCACCATTCAATGGATGCCGCCGCGGGGCCGAGGTCCAGCGGCTTCCAGTATCTCCAACGTCGTTCCTTTCCCATGGCCATGTCGAGCAGGGCCAAAGACTTTTCCATTGACGCACTTATGTCAACGTCAGTCACAGAAGAAAGTTCTGAAGAATCCGAAAGGGACACTCCTTTGGGTCGCGACGCCCTCTCAATTTCGCCGCTCGGTAAGTGAAATTCACCTCTCTGAATCGCCCTTTTATTAACTTATCACAGATACCACAATTTTCATTACTAATTTCGGAATTTCTTCATTTGTTTCTGACTTCAAATATGAAGTTTGCAATTATGATGTGGGAATCTAATACTTGAAATTTACGATTACGAATTATTTTTTGTAGTTTATTTGCGAGAATAATAAGACAAAAAAAAAAAAATTGAAATATATATATATATATATATATATATATTATTTTGAAGATACTTAATTGATTTCCATGCTTGTACATGTGGAACTTTTATCATTTCTCTTTTGGTTTTCTAATCAGGTCTTTTTGGCTGGTTTCTTATGTTGAAACATCTTCATTTGTTCTGAATTTCCAAAAATGATCTTTCCAACCAAGACCGGTAAATCTAACTATTGAAGTGTAAGGTTATAATTCATTCATTATGGAGAATTATATTTCTTTCTTTGAAGTAACTTCGATACTAACACAAGTTTTCTTTACATCCTTATTGACTTTACATTTGTTACACAATAGTTTGCTTACTTAATTGCTTGGTTTAAAACTACAGAGTGAAATCAAGAAGCTTCAAACGTGCTGCTTTTTATTTTGAAGTTTGAATTGAATTCTTGAAGAACCTAAGACGAAAAGAGATTTTTCTCTCTCGGAGAAATAGACAACAGAGTTGTAAATATTTTATGAAATGGCTTTTTTTCTTTTCTTATTTTGATCTGAAGAAAGATATGGATTGGCCCCTTTTATTAATATATTAGAGTGTGCAAGATATTAAAATTTTGAGTCGTAAATAATGTCGTTGATTGGTATACATCTTCCCAACTGTGCAATACTGATTCTTTAACTTTTTAATTTAGTTAACGATTTAATTCAAATAAAGAACATATTTAAGAAAATAGTAGACAGAAGTTTTTAGTAGCACTTTCCATGAGTACTGAAATAAACATTGATGTAAAAAAGTTTTGAGGGCAATTTTGAGAGAGAATGATTACAGAAAATCGAGTTACAATATTCGCTGTATTGGTAAAAATCATTTCATTTTGAAAAATAAAAAAATAAGACAATCTTATTCTCCGTTTCTTTCCCTACAAACAGATTATCATGCAAAAAATGGTTTGTCTGCTTATTTAAGCAGTTTTATCTCTTAAAAATCTCATCCAAATTTTGAATTAATCTATAAAGTTACGTATTGCAAAACACACCTTATAACTCAGTTCAGCCACTGCACACCTTACATCTGCACTAATAGTGTATCAAATTCAGTTAAAATACTACTTTCAGTTGTATGGAAAAGAATTTTAAACTAAAAAATTTTTTTCAGTTATTTCCATTGACTATCGTTTTTCTCAATTCAGTATAAAATTGTGTTCACCAACTCATCTATTTAGGAGTATCACGAGTATTCATTTGCCTTTAACCATTATGTCATTTTCTTATCTCCCTGTTTGAAGGATCGAAACGTTAAATATCTGTAGGCGAGGAAAGGAATGCGAATTCTTAAATTATTCTATTAATTAACTTCCTTTAATCATTGTAACTTTGTAATCTTTTCCAAATTTGGTGACATCATTGTAATTAATAGTTCATAATGTGTTGACAGTCTTTAATACAAAATCATTTATGCCATTGTTTCAAATTCTTCAGAATATTTTATTTGCCGTAACAATTGTCTAATTCTTTAGATATTCTCTTTAAGGTCGAGAAATAATGCATTTAATTGATGAAATGCATTATTTCATCAGGAATTCATTGATGAAATGCATTTAGTTCTTGACATGTATATTTAAAATTCTCTTCAACATCACCTTCCAGCTTTTTATTTCCTTTAAACTTTGAATTTCAAAAACATGATTTTTTTAAGTATTTCATGGTGTTAGATTAACAAGAAAGGGCTATAATTGTGCTTTGAAATTACTGGTAAAAATTATCATGTTGATATTTTCATATCCAATGCCGATCGATAACTAATATTAAATATTACTTATATTTGTATAAACAAATTTTGCAGCTCTCATTCATGTAATATTAACAATCAAGGTTAGCTTTAAAAATATCGCTATTTTAAAGCCAGGAAGCATGAGTTTATTAGTGTTCTATTAATGGTTGCTAAAAAGTAATGTTTTTAAATAACGAGATTGTATATTAATGTCAACGTAGATATAGACAAAAATCATGGAAGAAAAAATAAAAAAAAATTAAGAAAACTTAAACTTAATACAAACTATTAAAAAAGAAAGTAGCAAGTTAGTTTCCAAAAATTTCGAAACGCAAATTTATCAAAATAACAGCCACAAAGATATAATGAAAGATTATTAAGCTAGACAATATATTTGCAAGTAAGCCTTATAAAGAAAATGATCCACATGAATTCGGGATGCATAATGAAAGTTTTGTGTTTACTTATTTGTTTTTTGCTTATTACTTAAACAATTAAATGTGCCTTTTAAAAAGCTTTCTGAAACAGTATTATTGTATGACCGAGAAAGAAAAAAAAAGACTGTTGTATCTTTAGAATAAAAGCAAAAATGTTCCATGACTTTTATTTCAATCAGAAAATAATAACTTTCATTACCCTTACTTAAAATCTTTTATTTTTGCTTTCCTTATCTTTAATTTTTTTATTTTTCTTAATCTTTTATTTTTGTATTCCTTTTGCTTTATGAATCAAAAGTCACTAATTTAAAATAGTTAATCTTCTTAATAGTTAACGTAGTTGCTTAATTGCAATGAACAGCGTTTAAAAACTTTATTTAACATTTATTTCTATCTCACTGGCTATTAAATTTTGCTAAATTTGTAATGGAGCAAAGCTTTTAAAATCTTTTTCAATACCAACCACCTTTTCAACCGAAAACCTTCTCACTTCAATTTCATCCGAATTCGACTATATGTTTCACAATTAATATAAAATGAATTGATAATAATAAAGGCGTTTATGAATGGATTATTGAGTTTAATGCAGATATTTGGTATATTTTAATAGGCTGTCATTGCAGATGATTTTCTTAATGGTATTTGCTTTTTACCATAAAAGAGTGATAAATAAAAGTATTTGCTCCAAATGTTTTCACCATACCGAAATTCACCTATGCAGCCCAATTTTGGTGTCATAACTGATACTTCATAAAATTCTGTACGGGATTACTTGTTGTAAGAAGCACTGTCAAAAGTATGTGTATTTTTTTTAATTCTATGATTTTTCTTTTTGTTTTAAATCATGACAGAGCCAAATCATGAAATTCACAAATTACCTCTCTTTCCTTCTGTAAATAAAAAAAAATTTAAGCTTCGAGTAAAAAGGTTTTCTCATCATGAAAGCAAATAAATAAAGTTTTAAAAACAAATAAAAGTCTCATTTTTTCAAAGGTTCGGCATTTTGATATTTTAATGAATTAAATATGAAAACAAAAATATTCTTTAATAAATTAAATATTTTTTAAGCGAAAACGTAAAAAAATCTTTTTAATCGCTTATCAAAGACTTTATAAATAGAATTAGTATTTTTCATAGTGTTCTGAGCATTTTATCATTATAAGTCTGAGTGTAAATAATTCAAAGCAAAATCATTCAATAACTCAATTTATGGGATTTTTAATAATTAAGAAGTTTAATTGCAAGAGTAGACGTAAATCATTCTCATTAGTTTGTTATACCTAATCAGAATTATAATGTATTTGTTATGCAACGACGATTGGGAGGCAAAAAGTTTAATAAAAATATAAAGGTTTCTTCTTCTAGTTGTTTAGGTGACTCACTTTCTTCCTTTTTAACTTTCATTTTCTTCTGTATTAATGTTCATAAAAAAATCATCATATCTCTTTAAGTACAGGTAAAAAACACAAACCCTCAAACCAAGCAAGCGAAATCCTGCATTCGACCACATTTACTTCCTGTAGGGCAAAATTATCAAAAATCGATTTAAACCTTTTTATATATTAAATAAAACAAACGAAAAGGAATGTTTTTCATAAAAGCAAAATTTATTGCAAAATATCTGCATGCATTCAGCATATTACACGTATCATTCGTCGTATTACACAAACGCTTAACTGCATATGCAAATTATACGTATCATTACACACATAGTGAGAAGTTTCTTTTCACAAGAAGAACGAATAGCAGAATGAGTGAATCAGAAAAGAAATAAAAGGCAGCTTTAAACGTCTTATTGTTCTGTTCAACAACGTAAAAAAAATGAAATAAATGGCTTTCATTCTTAAAATGAGGATATAAACCAGAAAATAAAAACAATAAAAAGCAGATCTGAATGAATAAATTGAAAAATGATTAGAGTGCATTAAATGTCACTTCATTTAAGTAACCTGCTAGAATTTAACAATTTAATTTATAAAGAGAGTGCTGACTATTGTGCTCTTATTACGAAAGGGAAAGTATGCAGTAACGCAGATTTTTCTCATAGAGAGGTTGTACAATAGGAGTTATAAAGTACTAACTGTGTACACACGATCTGCAGAAACAAATCTGATGTGTAGTTTATTTAATCAGTAACAGGATTTCAGAACTATAGAAGCAAATCTGCATACGATTTGTAGAAATAAAATTTATGAGCAATTTATTTCCGTTACGTAAAACAACAAATGTTCCGAGATAACAGACTTGCGATGAGTGGCTTATTTCATTATCAGTGCATTGTCAAGCATATCAGTAAAAGTCGGAATGGAATAAAGGGTTTCCCTGATATGATTTCAATTGCATAAGAAAGTAGTTTTAATAAGCAATTTTATAAAAATTGAAAAAACTGCCGATGAGACCAAACGAATGGCAATTTAATAATCTACAAAACTTATTTTATTAATTTACTTTTTTCTCAAGTTCGTTTCCATGAGTTTGATTGTGAAGAACAAAATAAGTTTGCAATCTCAAAAGAATGGTGATTTCAAAGGCAAATCGTGATTGATATAAGCAAAAATCTTTATAAAAATTCTGAAAAAATATCAGAAAATTAAAAATTTGTAGCCTTTTATTTATTCAACGATGCTTATTTTTCTAGTCTTCAAAGTTCAGACATTAAATTTGTACGACATAAGTAACAGCAATTTGTATAAGTAAGCTATTCAGAATTTCTAAAATGAATTATTTCTTATGTTCTTTTATATTATTTATTATTTTAAATTATATAAGTAAACGATTTATTTTTAATGAATAATATAATACGTAAGATATTAAATGTTTGAAATAATTATTTGCATTTTCCAAAACTTCATTTTGTAACTTTTAAACATCTATCAAAAGAAAAAGAGAGTAAGAAATATCATGACTAATAAATTCCGCATTGATAGTTCTAGTGATTAAGGGACTTTCAAGGAGTTTCCAACAATAGCTATAAGCATTCGATTGGGAATTTTAACTGAAAAGTTTAACAATTTTATTTAAAACATAAAGCATTTTAATCAGTAAATGCATGTTATTTGATTCATAAAATCGTAAATAAACTATTATTCCTCTTACAAAATGTTTAAAGGACAATTGTTGGAAAAGATTTAAAATACGTATGATCGAAATATTTTGGAAAACTACTTTTTTCACATATACTGGCAATATCGTTTAAAGAAAGATGAATAATTGTCTTCTCCACTTTCTTATATTCAAATGATGTTTAGTACTTACGGCTAAAGCGTGAGTTCTTTACTCAACTGTGCCTCCTGTTCACCTGCAGAAAAATTCCGTGAAAAAAACCCAAATAAAATTCTGATCTCCTCAAGTATACCTATAAACACGAAATAAAATGAGCTAATGAAACATTAATTAGACAGAAATGAAAAAATAATTTTTATATGTAATTGGAAACTGTCAATGAATCGCTTAAAATCGAGGTAGCATTGTTATTTTTTTCTGTATAATATTGTAAACTCTAACAAAAAAAGCATCGTTTTCAAAACTTTTGGGGAGCGGGACCCATATTTAAGAAGCTCTATTGAAAATTATGATTTATAAAACTTAAAAACTGTTTAAAAACTATAACTTTGTTAAGTCAAGGTTTTATTTTGAAAAAAATACATAAATTAAAAAGAGTTCAAAATAAAATAAAAACGAGGTAAACCAAGACTTCTTAACCCTTTATAAGGCCATTTTTTTTCTAGTAGCGGTGTAATAAAATAACTTTGGTATAGAGATTAATTTAAGAAAAGAAATTAATTTAGGTTATTGGAGAATATTATTTTTTGTCAATTAATTTTATTAATTAATTACCAAGTCAAGACACTTCGTTATGGTTTAGGATAAGAAATTGGAACATCCAGGCTTTTGTTTCATCGAAAAATTTGGCGAAAGCTTACTCAAAACCTTAAAAAATGCATTTAAAAATTGATGAATTTGGTGGGAAGTATATTGCCACAGCCTTAGAAAGGATTAAATAAAGTTTGAAATTACTAACACTTATCTTTCATCTATAACCCTTATCTAAAACAAAGTTTAAGAAGTCCTGGCGCTAAAGCATTTTTGGAAATTTGCAGTTGTTCCAGGAAATGTAAATTTGTAAATTCAAAGTTTTTATATTGGAAAAAAACTTAAATTTAAAGAATAAGTTAATTTTTAAACACATATATTCGAATATCTGAGTTTCAGCAACATTACGCAGAGATATATCAGCAAAATTTTTTCTCCTCTTACCCGAAAAGCTGGTACTGTAATGCACTCAGTTTTCCGACCACTTTCCATTCAGGGCCTTTATTAAGCTACATCGTGGACTCAGAGGTACCTAATTAAAAACGATAAAGTAACAGCAGAGCTCTCTTTCCTTAGAAATCTAATATATCGTATATTTAACTTATTCCTTTAATTCCGAGGGGGAATCTTTTCTTTCATTTCCTCCCATTCTATTAATTTTAAGAGCCACTTTGGCAGCAGTCTCCGGTTTTTTACGACTGGAGGGGTGAACGAGGGATGGATGCAGCATTCCCCCTCCAAAAAGAAAATAAAAATGAAAAGAAAGAGAAGAAGGGAAAGGTATTACATGAATTTACTAATGCTCTTTGAGAATCAAATCATGTGTTTCATTTGTAAGAGAGATTACATTAATAAAAATTTGATTTAATGGTCTTTAGATGAAGAAGGCACAATTTGTGTGATCGGAAACAAATCGTTCTCAGATTTAGTTTAGTGAATGGTTTTTTTAACGTCTTCTACTCACGATCCTTTTTGGCCAAAATTGAATTTCGATACTCCCATTTTTGTCCGAAAATTTCATCTCTAATCGTAGTTAGCATATATTTCGAGGGGGGAAAAGAGACAAAAATGATGGTTAAAGACAAAGAAAATGAAATTTGATCGTACAGCATTTTCAAAAAAAGAATTTTTTGGCGTCCTCAGCTTCTATTATTCAGATCTTTTCATTTATGGAAGGAATTTTTCTATAACGTTGCCAAAACCAATATAACGTAAATTTTGTTGCATAAGATTCCTGACTTTGTTCATCCAGTTCAACATGTGTTAGTGTAATTTTTAATAAAACATCTTAATTCCTAAGAGGTATCTTAATTATCCGTGCCTCCTCGAATTGGAAAATCTTGCAAAATTACATACTATCAAAACTTTTGCGTTCCCAAAAATCATTTTACCACCGCTGAATGAGATCTTGACACACAGTTTAAGAATATCCAATTAAGGGTAAAATCTCTTATTATACTAATGAGATTTACAATTTTACTAACCAATAATTAATTTTAAATTTGAAAAAGGACTTCTCATTCTTTATGCAGGGTATCCGAGAATCGTTAGACACATTTCAAAAATTAATGAAAAAAAAACTAATAATGTTAGAACTAAGGCTTTTCTTTTAAATGAGAGCGCATTTTAAAAAAGTTTTTTTAGATAGGTGGCGTCCCATAACGACGTTCTAAATTTGCTACATCGAGAGATTTCCATTCGCAGTGGCTGCCGATCAGTAGAAACCCATGCGCGTTTTCTGGTTTCTTTTTTTAGTTTTTCTTGAATATCTCGAAAACTATCCAGTTTTCGAATTACAATTTACATAACAAATTAAACAGAGTAAAATTCTCTACACATACATGCTTTTATTTTTCTTCCAGCTTTAATATTTTCTCAAACAATGACTCTCAAAAATTGGAGAATTCCAGTAATTTACAACCACCTAGACCACAGTAACGACGCGTTATCTATCTGAAAAAAGAACCTTTTTAAAACGTGCTCTCATTAAAAGAAAACCGTAGTTGTTGTTGTTTTAATAATTTTTGAAACTTGTCCAACATTTTTCGGATACCCTGTATGTTGAAACAGAGCCTTCAATAAAACCTTGATTTTCTCTATGAACAAAACCATAAAATATTGTAAAAATTAAAAAAATCCTTTTGTATATTTCTTTCAATTCTTTTGTTTCATTTATTGAAATTATCATCATCCATTTTATAATCTTTATTTTTATCACCGACTATCGCCACTTATTCCTCCTTTAAAGCAAACGCAAATGAATGAGTAGGAATTACTCGATATTTCTCGATTATATAAATTCATAATTAAAGATGTATTTCCGAGTTAAGAAGAGACATCTGATTACAAATCTTACCAATTACAATTCAGAAAGTCTTTCGAATGTGAAGGAGGGTAAGGACAATTGAAAATTAACGCAAGTTTGTCTAATCCCGAGCTCAACTGTCATTATAATGTTTTGTTAAACATAATTAGAATCTTAACAAATAAAATTAAATGGTTAAATATCCCGATTAATTGTTTTGCAGGTAATTTCATTTTTAAAAAAAATCTGAGCAAGAAACAAACATTATTTTGAATTCCCAATGCATGTTCGGTATTATTTTCTCCTAAGAAATACTATTTAAATAAGACGCAATTCATACAATTATCTACAGTTTTTAATCTATTGTTTTGCTTAGAAAACATCTCAGTATAAAATCTTGATAGATGGTTAAATATTCCGAAATAAAATGGTTAAATATTCCGAATTAAAATGGTTAAATATTTCGAAATAGAATGGTTAAATTCCGAGTTAAAATGGTTAAATATTCCAATTAACCATTCTGTAGGCAATTTCACTCTAAAAAAGTTTCAACAAAATACAAATTTTTTTTTTCAAATTCCCAATACATGATAGTTGGACGGGTTTTTTGTTTGTTTGTTTAACGAAACCCGATTTGAATAATTCGTAAGCTATGGTTCACACTATTTTAGTGTATTGTTTCGCTTGGAAAGCACATCAGATATATTCGATATTCTCTGAAAACAAACTTTAAGATTAGGGGATCCATAAAATATATTAGCACAAAATCATTAGAGACTTCGAGTAACCCGCAGCAATTGTGACTTTTGTTCTGCAGAATCTTCACAACAAATTCAGCGAATATCTTAGACAAGTAAGTATTCTAAGGCATCTTATAAAATTTCAGATTTTCGTCTTTGTAAAAAGGAAAAAGCTGAATGTTGCATAACTTTCCCTTTGCTATCAATCGACGAATATCAGTGTTTTCGGCCACTGGAGTGTTTTCTCTTAACTTCATTTCTCATAGAATATTCTAAAATTACATACATTGTCTAAAACTTTTTACAAAATGATAAAGATTTTCTTATGACAACTGCTTATATAAAATTTTCGGTTAAAATAATGAATAAATTTGTGAAATGGCATACTTATATAAAGGAAATTTCTGATCATTTCATTCAATTACAGCTTATACAATCTGTTTGTCACATCAGTTCAAAATTCTTCTCTAAGGCAGCTTTTTTTCCATTTTAGAAAATTTTAAAGCACAATTTTAAATCTGGAAACCAAACAAGGAAAAATTTGCGATGAAAGTATGTCAAAACTTCTTAAAATACGCAGTTTCACAGGTCCAACTCAAATTTTTTTTATCTTCCGAAAAAAATTAATGTAGAAATTAAAAAAGAAAATGTCAATAATAAATGATATAAATTTAATTCGTGGATTCCTTACTTTCATTCAAATTAATTTGTTTTTATTTCTGTAACAGAAATTGTGATAATTTTAGACATAAGTGAGATGGAAATGACAATTTTTTTTAAAAGAAGAAGCCTTTTCCAATTGCTTATGTAATAAATCATTAATTGCAATTTATCTAATGTAAGCATAAATTTCCTATTGGACTTAGAAATATGATTTTTCTCGAGTCCATTATTATTTTTTTTCTTTTCTTTTTCAAAGTCTTTAACACAGTCACAGTCAGTATTTAAGTCATCATCACATTTAAACCTCGTCTCTCTGAATTTTGGAAATCGAAATAATCGTTTTTATATGAGCCTAAAAGTTCTTATACGTACCTAAAGATACCCCTCTTTTCTTGCATCACGATCACGTCTGTTTTATCAACTTTTAGTTTGAAGGAACCGAAAATTTACATGATAGAGCACTACAATGAAGGTCATTTTAAAAAATTGAACTGACACTGAACTAAAAACGTTTATCATTATATAAAAGCATTAACCCATACTACGTGGTTACAATACTCTTTGATTTAGTTTTTCACTTTTTTTATGCCGCAGTTACAGCATCTTCCAAAGTTTGATTTCATGCTACGCATCCTGATTTTGCGTTTAATCAACAAAGCGTTTAATGAAACAACTTTTATTTTCACGATCGCTCTACATGTTTGAAAAGGACAATCACACAAGCATAATTTTTTTTATAACTTTTAGAACGTAATAAAATATTTTTAAAAAAATTCTTTAAAATGAAGACAGATATTTTTTACAGTTTTTTTTAATTTTATAAATTGTGAACTTTGAGACTACCTTTTATAAATTTGGAAAACAGGATATACACTTCGGAAAATTTAGGAAATATTATAATGCATTATTTAATTCTCCTTAAAATAATGTATGTTTATAAGCAATTCCATCTCAAAGATGATATATGATTCTTATGGCAAACTGACGGATTTTAACAAGTTTTAGCAGCCTTCATTTTAGTATTAGAAGCATTTAGTTCTTAGTGTAACATTCGTGATAATTTAATAGCATTAAAACTCCATATCAATTGTTGAAATTTCTGAGAAATTCAATCCCCATGTGTAATTATGTTTAGTTTTATACAAAGTTATTTTATAAAGCGTGAAAATTCAATAATCTGTAAAAATATCGAAACAAATCTATGCAAAAGTTTAAAGATAACTTTATCATCATAGAATATTTAACTGTAGGTTTTAATCGAAATATTCGCTAAGATATTTTACAAACTTTCCTTCCCCTTTTCATTCTTCTGTTTTAGAAAATTTATGACAATCATTTAAATTTAAATATCTACAGTAGAGTTTCTATCTTGAAAATAAATAAAAAGCAAACTACACAGGGTGTTGCCTAATCCGACCGACAAATTTAGAGGGATGATAGTAGGCATAAAGAGGATGAAAAATTACCATAGAACGAACATAGGGTCGCAAACGACATTTCGTCGGTGAAAATCGCAAAAATACAAGGTGTCCGAGAATTGTTGGACACTGTTCAAAAATTAATTTTAAGAAACTACTAATGTTTCAGCTACGAATTTTTTTAAAAATGAAAACGCATTTTAAACATTATTTTTTCAGATAGGTAACACGCCGTTTTGGTAGTCCAGGGGGTCGTAAATTACTGAAAATCAAAAATTAGTTTAGAGCCATTATCTGCAAAAATATTAAAACTGGAAGAAAAACAAAAGCATGAAAATGTATGGAATTTTACGCTTTGTAATTTGTCAATTCGCATGTAGTGTAAAAACTGAAGAGTTTTCGAGATATTCAAGAAAAACTAAAAAAGGCGCCAGAAAACTATCTTCTCATGAATACAATACGAGTAATTTCATATTATGAAGATTTATTTTTTATTGAAGTTATATTACTCTGGGGTTTTTTTTTAAACTTATGGCACATTAAAGAGAAAATATGAACTGCATACAATAAAACGTACGCTTAAAAATTCAACAGACCAGAAATCTGACGCAATCTTGTTACTTTTTTGAAAATAATTTAACTTATTCCACAAATAGTTCACATATGTTTTGTCTTTTATATAAAACCTTCAAATATATTTCAGACTAGATGCTCACTGTTTGTTATAATTACAATTTTACCATTTATATGTAATGAACATACACGATGTAAATCTTCAACTGAGGAGGATGAAAGAGTTGGAGTCACAGAATATAGCGGAACAGCATTCAGTTAGACATTAGATGACATGCGCAGCTACGTTTTTCATATGATTCTGACGTCACATTGAATTGACTACATTGCTATTTCGACTGCAATAAGTATTTGTTTATGAGATATTCTCCTGTGTTAATGGAAATAAAAAAACGGGTCGATTTAATTCCCGAACCCTTTACGCGTTTTGAAGGAGGATAGAAGAGGTCCCATACAAATAGCGTGAGACAACATTCAGTTAGATGTTAGATGGCATGCTCAGCTACGTTCAGGGCCGGATTTACACATTTCTATGCCCTAGGCCAAAGCAAATTCTGCGCCCCCTCTAAAAAAAGTTATACTATTTAATTTTCAGTCTAATATTCAATAGCCTATATTTGAAACATATTTTCACTTAATGCAATCTTTATAAACTTTCGAGCACATTAATTTTTTTTATTTAAAATTACGCTATTTATGAAATAACATCATATTAACACCTCGAAAAATTACCCCAGCGAATTTGTTGAAATCGTCTGAAATACCTACTAGAAGTTTTTCTTTCGCAATTTTTTCCCTGAATACATTTGAAAGGTCATTGAAGTGGACAGATTTTATTAAATCGATTTCAATTCAAAGAAGTGAAAGGGCAAGAGACGATAAGATGTAAAGAGAACAAAAAATGCATCCCTCAATATATTCAATGTAACGAATTTAAATTTCAAAAACATAATGTTATATGTCCTTTCCAACATAATAATGAAAACTTTGTAAATCTTATTGTTGTTATTTCTTCTGTATATGTATTACCTGACGGCTGCTCCCCAGATCATGGTCTAGGTTGGCCCTATGGGAAATATGGCCCTGGTTACATTAGTCATATGACTATGAATATGTTTGTGTGTCACGCAAATTGATTACATTGCCATTTCAACTGTAATACTTATTTATTTATAAGGCATTCCTCTGTATAAATGGCAATGGAATAAACCTTATTCGAAGAAACAAGCATTATTTCAAAAATTTCTGGAAAAAGGTTGAGAAACAGTAACCAATGTTTCGTTTTAAGATAACGAATAGTGCTTAATTTTATGCAGAAAATTAGAAAAAATAATCCTAGAGAACAAACTAAAGAATTACCTTTGAGAAAGAAAATATTAAAAAGGATTATCCTCTTCACTTTATTATCGGCGCAATTTCACCCTTCCTTTTAAAAGAGCCACAAAATTGAAAACCACCGTTGAAATCCAAATATCACACAAATTGGGATAAAAATTGATGAAAACTGTTTTAAAAGACAGGCACAAAATTGAATTTATCTCATAGTTATCTGTTAAGATTTCAAATAAAAAAAAATCACATAAAGAAACTCTATAAACGTGACAACGGAGAGATTGTCATGGCACCAGAACGCCGAGAAGTATCCATTGTGTCTGCATTCGTCGAGTTCCTTCACACGAAACAATTCTAGGACAAAAACTGCGAGGATATTGTTTGACAGAATATCGAATCATTATTCGATCATTATTTAGAATTAAAAAAATATGCTTAAAAAAAGACTGGGAAAAAATGTCCAGAATTACTTACTATTGTAAAGCTGATTATTATTTTTTTCTACTGTAAGAGTATGCTGTGATATCTTCCCTAATTGCATTTTTTAAAGTTTTAATGCCATTTAACCTGCTAATGAAGCAACCATTTCTGTATCTTAATGTTACTTGTTATGGTATTGCAGTAAAAAAGTTACGCGGAATTATTGACTGGAACGGTAGGAATTACTTATCGCACGCTATATTTTTTAGGATAGGTGATTGCCCTTGCTTACTTTATCTTGTATAGATTCTTTTTATTCGTTATATACTGTTAGAGGGAAATCATCCTTGACATTGTAACTAATTTGAAATAATCTTTTTTTTTTTTTTTGAGGGCGTATAAGTCGTAACGGAATAAATTAAAGTAATATTAAAAATTAGTGAAATATGAATATAAATTTCTTGAAATAATCGCATTAGACCTGAAAAACTTTTAATCATCTCAAGGGATACTTAAACGTAATTTCTCTTTTGTCAGTGCGTATGATTAAATTATTTAGACCATAAATTTATTTTTTAAATCGGAGCTTTGGAAAAGTAATTTACTCAATGCCGATATCAGGGAAGGTGATTCAATCAAATTATAACTACTATTCTTCCCGTTATATGTATCGTCTATTATATTAAACATAAATTAATCATATTGAAAATGCTAGATTTCATCACCAGAATTCAATATTTTATAAAAAGAAAACGAAACGAATAACACAATTTTTCCAATTTAATAATATTTACACTAATTGAGTTTTTCGTTCTTTTTTTAACTCTACAATGTGATTTTTTAAAAAATTATACAAGTTTAAACCTTTAGTAAAAGTTACATTTAAGGTAAATGGGTTAGTTAAACGTTCAAATTACATTTTTATTCTCCCCTTCCGTAATTATTTAATAATTTGTCTTAGTAATGAATGCCATTCCGGAATGCGAAAGTGAAACTTAAATGTTACACTGGCTTTTTTAAACTTAATTACGTTTATTGATTTCAGTCATCTTATTCAGAAGACAATCTTCTGATTGTTAGAGCTTCTTTCTTGAAAAACTAACCATATATTCTTGTATCAAATTAAGGAGAAAGAGAAACCTTACGTGTATGAAGAATAATCAAAAGTAACATATTCTTTGCTCTAAGTATTACAATAAATAAACCTTACAAGTATGAACAACAGACAAATCCAATATCTTCCTTTCTATATGTATTACAATAAATAAACCTTAAAAATGTGAACAGCAGTCAAATCCAAATATAATTCTTCTTTCCTACACGTATTACGATATTTAAATCACAAAAATATGAAAAACCAAATCCTATATCTCGTCTATACGTATTATAATATTAAAATCATACAAATATGAACAATCAAATGTAATATATTTTCTATACGCATTGCAGAAATAAACAGAGAAAATATGATTTAAAAAAAAATGGATGTCAGTTCAAGAAAATTCATTCAGCGGCTTATTTAGAAACAGCCAATCCAAATCTAATTCTTCTTTTTTATGCGTATTAAAAAACTTAAGCCGCACAAATATGAGCAATCAAATCCAATAACTTTTTCCATATGCATTGCAAAAATAAACAAACCAGATATGACTTTCTTAAAAAATTGGATGCTACATCAGTTCAAGAAAAATTCATTCTTCCAATTACATCTACTTATTTCGAACCACGGCTCTTAACTTCATTTAATGAAGGTAAAAACATCCTCGGGTCGATTCCTCGATAGGTTCTTTTCCAATATTGGAAGAAAAGGTCGTGGACCCGCAGCAGCACATTGCACGCTATTTCTGAAAACTGTCGTTGAAACGACCAACTCATCAAGTCGTTAACGCCGTCAACCATAGGTAGAGACATCCTAGGAAACAAACAAAAACAAACAACGATGACACAAAGCAAAAAGACCCAAGATCCTTTCTCCGATTTTGTATTGGATGCATTTGCGACTTCTTTTTTCCCAGAAAATCAATAATTTCTCCCGGAGAGAGTTGGCAAGATTTTTACTCCACCGGGGGGACGATGGTACGAATCGGGTTTTATTGTAAAGTTTTTGAGTTCCGCTTCTGGAGTTGTTGGTCATAAAATCAGTTCAGGTAGGGAATTCGGAATGGAAAAGGGTAATAGAGAGAAAGAGGAAAGGGATTCTTACATCTGCATCGTCTTGAAGGGGTCGGGACAGCTATCCACGAAAAACTGAGGGGCGAAAATGAATTCTTTGTGTCATAATAGCCTAGCAGAAAGTACAATATTGGCGACGTCCTTTAGAAGAATATTCAGAAAGGATTTTTTTTAAATGTAGATTCGTTATAATTTAAACTTCATGAAATTATTGATTATCCTTAATTTATTTGATAATTTAAATAGCACTCTTTTTTCTGAAAATTACATCAACAAACATTTCAACTAAGTAACCAGCAAATAATATATCACATTACTATTTTATAACATAGTAAAATATTATTCAAATGTGTAGATATGATACACTAGATTAGTTATAATTTTAATTTTTTTTTTTTGAAAAACTGTGTATTAAACATGATAAAAAACTTTTATATATTTAGTTTTGCATAATTATATTGAAAAAAAATGTTTTAAAACATTTTCAACTAGGTAACCAACAGGAAATATTTGATTGCTTATGATATTCAAATTTATTAATGATGTAAATATACTAATACTCTAGCAACACTTGTGATTTTTAATCTCTATTAATGCACATTTCTCAGTTGCGAGTTATCATATTTTAAATAAAGATGTTCAAAATATAAAATGTTGAAGTAATAAAGCATTATTTTATAACAATTCCATTAATGAAGGACAGTTTACTTGAAATTTATACTTATAATTTAAATTTATGCAATGATTTTTGCTTGCATTTCTTGAACTATTAATATCAGAAATTATAAATTAAAGGTACGAAATATTTGAAACAAGAAAAATGTAATTTCATCCATACTTTTAATCTAAAACTGCACTGTATGGAAATACAAAGATTAATTTAATACTATTTATTGCGAAAATTTAATCTGTATGAATAGATATTCGAAATCATTTATAATTTTCAAAAAATGGAATTTGCATTTGAATATACATATAATCTAATTCTTCTGAAGTATCTAGGTATTCTTCTATTCCTTCCAGAACATTTAAAAAATTAAAAAAAGAAAAAAAACTATGATATCAGTATTTCCTTTTCTTATGAGAATGATAACTCAATGTACTAACTACAGGAAGCTATAACGGTAAATTTTCGTTAATAGCCGAGAACAAGCTTAGTGATTAATGTCAAGCGGAAGCACATTGAATTTCAACTTTATTCAAAAATTATTAATTGCGAACTCATCAAATTGTAAAGTAAATAAATGGAAGACAGGAAAGAAAAATTATTACACTCTGTTTGACATATTCATTATCGCTTGATGTTCACACGCAGGAAAACATCCGTTCAAATTCGAATTAATTTTTGATTATTGCACAAGTGAGGAAACTTCCTCGGCGATAACAGTTTCGCTTTCACTCCTGAGGAAATAGAAACGAAACTGTGGAAAGATTTTAAAGTTATGGCACATTTTTGCATCAGATTAATTCATATTCATAGAAAGTTATTTACAACTGTCAGCTATCTGAATCCGACACGCATCTATATCATCATTAAAATCCAAATTTCTCACAATTGCTTATCGTACCATTTTCAATGGATTATTAAACATTCTATGTTTTTAGCCATTGTAAATGTCTTATGGATTAATTAACTCCTCACTTGAAGAAACTGCTAGCAGTTTAAATATAGTTATTGATGTTTGATAATATCATAGAAATATTTTGGGTTCTGCTTCTTAAATAAAATTTGTATCAGGAAGCTGAACATCTTATCAAAGCAAAGTTAAATAAAACATTATAAATTTTAAAAATCCTTAGTGATATTATATCCAAAAACATATTATTTTATTTAACTTTATAAACAAAATTGAAAGATTGTTTTAAATGCTCGTTACTACCTGCTGTTCATACCCCAAAACACATTCGTTCAAATTCAGACTAATTTTCGATTATTGTACAAATACTGGAAACTTTTGCGGTAATGACACTTTCACTTTTACTTCTAAGAAAAGGAAGGAAACGCCTTCCGAAACGTTTTATAAAAATAAAGTTAGATAAAATAATATGATTGTATAAGCCCTCAGGGTAATCGACAAATAAAAGCTTTCGATAAAAGGGCAATTTTATAAAAGCAGTAAAAGAACGATCATATTAAAAAAAGTATGATGAAATGAATAGAAAACGAACGAATAGAATAGAATAAATTTTAAAAATTATAAACTTTCTTTTTTAAAAGGCTGCGTATTTGAATTCTACGTTTTCTAAAGCATTAAAGGCAAGTAGTTCTGTCAGATCCTTCATGATTAGTAAACAAATATGATTCAGAAAGTCATCTTGATATGAAATATTTTATTAAAATTTAACTATTTAATTGGATTTGATTTTCCTTATCATTAATTAATGTTTTATTTTCTTATCCTGTGTTTTCTACTCACATGCATAATTCGGGTCGTCAACAAATCTTTGTCCATTGATAGAGCTACGGAATTTCGTCACAAAGGATTCGCGAACGAACAATGATTTAGTCCTCTCCTAGATAAACATTTTTAACTCACCAAATGCATTCTTTTTTTTATCTTTGTCTGGGTGCAACGTTCGTAAATAGGTTTGAATAATATTGAAACGAAGAGAGTTGTAGAAAAATGTAAATCAACGCTATAATCGCGGAAATCGTGGAATGCAGTTGAAAATAGAATAACTTCCAACCAGCGTAATTCACGGGATATTCCAATGGAGTGTTGAAATACGATAAAGAATATTTTCTAAATTAATTTCACCAGTGGTTCTCGACTTGTGAAGATGCAGAATGATGAGGTAGGAGGAGGGGAAGGAATAAGAACAGACCAAAAATTTGGATAAAAGAAAAGAATACTTTTGGTGAAGTACGGTGGTGTATTGAAACAAGAATAAGAAAAGAATTATGATATTACAAAAATAAAACGCCACCCATAGAAATAGGTAAATCCCCCAAACCATTTAGTTATTAACTGTTTAAAATTCTAAAATACATTGGTAGAAGGAATTGATTAAAGCAGATATGAAAAGATGAAACCCAAATACCGAAAGGCTTATAATCATTGTATTACGCAACGCAAATTATAAAGTTTAAAACATTTACTATGGAGATCGTTACTACCTCGACATATAAAGAATCCAAACTAGCCATGTTGATCATTAATCAGAGTTTAAAATGTGCAATATTCCACCATTTGAGCTCTATTTACTTCCCCATTGCTCTGAGGCAGTGTTCTCAAACAAAAGCCCAATCAATCAATGGCACGCATTGATTCGGAATCGTTTAGCACGGCCAAGTTCAACAACCACGAATCAAATCATAAAAACACCAAAAAGAAAGCAAAGAAATCAAGCACGACAGACGAAATATGTCTTCTTTTTTCCCCTTCTACCAATTTCTTGACTTCTTCACCGACGGCTTTGTTTCCGCTCCCGAACGGGAAGAGAATCTTCGAAGACTGCAGAATCGAATAAGTCGAAGCGGAAAATGGCGTAATTTATGGGGCTATAAAGTAACTGCTGGTACTGATTGGGGAGGTTCGAGTCCCAACGTGATGGTGATGTTCCTCTTTGCACTTGAACTCTGCTGACTTCTTGTTTAAGAAATGAAGACACGCACACACGGCAAGGAAATAACTTAAATGAACATTTCCCAAACTGTCATAATGATCAGAATTGAGCTGTACGATCTTATTGTCCCTTTTTTTTTATGTGTGTACGCATGTATTCGGATGATGTTTAAAGTCGGCATATTGGTGTTCGTGATATTCCACTCTATAGTGTCACGTAGGGTGCAGAAAAACTTGGTTGGGAATTATGTATAATAATTTTATCCACTGAAGTATCATGAATGTTGGGACTCTTTATTATTAACGCTCAGATTTTTAATAGACTTTATCTTCATACAAAGGCGATATCAGAGTTTAAGAAGGGGAAATAACAGTTTATATCTTGTTGGCAAGATTGCCCGAGTTCTCAGGAATTTCACAAGCTTTTCGAAATTGTTTTAAAGATTTTCTATCATTTTAAGAGAAAAAATAGATTTTTGCAGTTTTCATAAAAACATTATGAATTGAATAAATCTTTTGCTGTAACGAAGGAAAGGAAAAGATTCAAAGGAAGTTTTAAAAAGAAACCTCTGTTCCACAAGGAAAATCTAAATTATAGTTATTCTGTAGCTAGATTAAATGAAAACTAAAATTCAATATGATTTTAAAAATAAAGAGTGGCTTAGAAGTGTTCGATTATTTAGATATTATTTTTTAAAAGTTCAATAGCATATCGAAATATAAATGAATGGAAGATCATGTGAAAAAACATATTCCACGATAATATAACGTAAGTATTGTAGTGTAATACGTGACATTTTATAAATTATTACACTAAAAGATATTATGATCATTTTGATACATGATTCTGCACCATTTTTCTTTACAGTCTATCAGCACGTATTGTGTGTGTGTATGACGCCGACGAAATGAAAGACATAAAAAAGAAATCCTTTACCGTTGAATGACGTAATACGTGTTTCTAAGCGTCTTGGCACTATAACATGAGCTTTACATAATTAAACGACTTCAGTTTTAAACGAAAAGTTTTTTTTACAAAAACATTAGTTACAAATATATAAAATTAAATCATTATATATTCGGATCTGTTAATCAACTATTAAATATAATGAAATCATGCTCATGACTATTTAACTCAGAACAAGCTACATCAAAAGCTCTTCCAGCATTGTCGACTGAGCTGTCTTTAAGATCACAAAAGTTAGCTATTCTCTTATTTGTTAATATGTAGCAACCATGTTTCCCAAGCAACATTTGATTTATTTTCCTTTAAGTAGGTATAATCAGTAGACCAAAAACACCATGACGGAAATCACAAGCTTCGAAAATCAATTTATCGATGAAATGCTTTCTCTTCTTTATACAGTGTTCAGTACATCATATAAAATGAAAAAGAGGAATAACATTTTATATGTCTACCATCTTAAGAGCCGTTATGACATGTAACGAGTTTACGGCTCTCAAATCACCTACCAAACACACAAAGCAAAATTCGATCGCAAGAATCTGCACTGAATGAACTCTCTAAGTATTCTGTTTTCGAAAAACTCCGAAAACAGATCGTAAACACAACTCGAGTCGTAAAAGTATTTGATTTGGAGACATGGAACTCCATTAATAGTTGTATTGGTGAGCGATGCCCATATGGTTACAGCGAAAACTTTAAATCAAGTTTGAGAAAAAAAGCTATTTCGGCAGTAATACTGTTTACCCTTCCTGACTAAATCGAGAACTTTCATTACCTGAAATCAGTCCGAATGCAGTAGCAAATCGTCATCTCTTGTTCGTTCGCAAACAGTGAGTCACTGCAGCTGCGAACATTACCAAGTAAATTAAATCAGCCCCCCTATGTCAAGACGCGAAAATAAATCTGCCGATTTATCTGAAAAGTGCGTTCCGAGTGTCGTAAAATGCAACCTATGAAGCGTCTGTTCAAACAATCGATTGTCTTGAGGGTGACATATAAGTGCATTTGCTGAGAAATCACTTTTTGCAGCGTTCCATTTATTTACAGCTGTTTACTTCTGTAATGAATCGGCGTTACCGAGAAGACATGAAATAAAGTCGTTAGCTGACCGCGTTCGCCAAATCAACTCGCCAAACTCTGTAATGATCCAGCAAAATCGACTGACATAATTAGCTCGTTGAAAAGCCAGCACTCGATGGCTTGGACTAGCTGAAAATTTCTATTCTCTTAATCATTAAAAATAAATTTGAAGATATTTAATTGATTTTATTATAAGTGAGAAGGTTTGTAAACTGTATTTCCATTGAACCCGATTAGTCGCCATCATTTTCATATTTAAATGGTCGCAATGTTTCTTACGGATACAAAATCTATTCTATGATGTGTTCACCTGGTTTTGATAGTTTTTCTTTGAAAATATAATGATTATTCCTAATGAGAATGTAAATGAGTATTCTATAAGAAAAATTCAAATTGTAATGCGTTGAAAACAACTAAAAGATGCAGACTGCATGCGTATCTATCGGATATTGCTACTAAGGCGAGGTTAATGAATATGTTGACATTTCTGAATTCCAAATGTGAAAGAGGACCAAGAATGAATTCAAATTTTTCAACTTCTGTAATTATTAGCTGTAAAATTCAGATTATTAATATTTATTCGCAAATAAAACACTAGCTTGTGTACTGTCTTTCCCCAAATTATTTTATAACTCATCGCTTTTTAACAGATACTTACATATGTTTCGATCACTCAGTCTCGTTAATTGAGATGAGAAATATTTTTGTGGCATCACTACAAAAAGCGATATTTTACGCTATAACAGTTTCTTTCCTATATCAGTTTTCTTTTATATTAGTCTTATAAACTTGCCTTTTTATGAAATTTCAAACAAGACATTGCGAAAACCTTTCTACATATAAATAAATCATTGAAGTAATTGTATCTTCCTAAAAGCAATCAAAGCAAAACGCATTAAAAAGTTGACTGGAACGAAATAGTTAACGATACATTTCAGCAAATCTTCTTTGAAATCGAGATATGCTTATCAAAATTAAATTATTATATAAAATAAAACAATGAGACATTTTTGTAAATCATTCTCATGACTAATGAAAAACGAAGAGCCTTAAAATATCCTATTTATTTAGGATTAAAAAAAGGATAAAAATGCTGTACTGTAATTAGCTTAATTTTCAAATCAACTATTCCTTAATTTCTCGACTTAAAGTTAAAAATAATTCTACAGATCATTCCATCAAATTATCAAAATAATAATTTTAAATCTTTAAATTGTGCCGCTGCCTAATTACCTACCTTTTAAGAAGTCTGTAAGCATGTAATGAATTTCAAGCAGTTAAATAATGAATTGCAATAACTAAAGAATGATAAAAAAATTACAACTTCTTTCATTATTTGCAGAAGATCATTTACAGAATAAAAGAGAGAGAGAGAAGATGAATAGTCTAATGCGACTTTCTTCTTCTAAAATAACAATCACGTTTTTCTCTCCCATGAGATTTTCTTTTCAAAAAATTCCGAAGAATTTAAACACAGTTACCTACTCTCTCTGTTCATTACATTATGATATTGAGAATTTCTTGTTAGGTTAATCCAGTTTGAACTTTATCTATTACAGTCATCGATCACTGTTAGTGAGTTTTCAATAACTGTCCTATTTTTACTTCGATAGATTCGCAAACATACATTTTTCTCATTGATATAGTCTGCGGTTTTATTTAATTTCTTGGAACAAAAAGTAGCAATTTGGAACATTTTATTTTATTACTACTACTATTTGAACTAAGCTACTATTTAAACTAAGAGGAAAAAAGAGTTTTCATAGTAAATTTCAAGCCAATATTTAATTTTGGCAACTAATTTTCTTCCACTATTTCATTTTTTATTTCTTCATATATTAAAATTATGATTATTATAGTAATTTCGATTCATATATCAAAATTAGGATATTCACATAGAATTTTTTGAACCATAAAAACTATGTTACAAGCAACTAATTTTGTTGTTGGTTCTGAATGTAACATTTATCTGTGGGTAAAATACGTAAACCCAGCTTGCAACCTTGTCATTTGGATAAAAGAAGTCTTCAGGAAAGTTGAATTAAGCTACATTTTGCGATTTTAAATAAAGCTGAGTAACAGAATTTTAGGATGGCGGAAACTTTGACAGTAGTTGCTTGTGTCAAACTCTTCAATTCCAGCAATTATATATAATCAAGAAAGTCGTCGTGATTCGACTCGGCCTATAAAAAGTTACCAAATAAACTAAACAATTGAGTGACCCTAAATTTATTTTACAATTAACTATTGTTTCATTTTCTTCTTTTATTTCCCTGTATGTTGCATTTGGGTCGCGAAAATATTTCCGTGCCAAAATTGAGATCGCAAAAATCTATCTTTGACAATGAAAGTGTGATTGTCGGAAAACATCTGAAAAACATTGTTTTAAATTTTACTGTCACTGCATTGCTTAGAATTACAGATAAGAATAGATTATCTAAAGTGGACGTATTTTAGTCAAAAAACTAACTAAGCAGTTAAAGATCAAAACAAGTATTATGATTTCCTCCAACAGGAATAACAAATGTTACGAATTACATATTATTCATACAGACATATTCAAACGCCATTGTCCTCCTATGCCAATTTCTTAGGCGTAGCGTTTGCTTACAGAGAATTATCACTTAATATTCCAGTGAAAGGGTAGATTGTAAAAACTCCCTACCCATCCATCACTTCTTATTAAGCTACCATACATTTCTAACTGAATCATGCCACTGATATAATCACCACCTGCAGTCCCCTAATCAAAATTGGACTGATAAGCATTTCACCACTGATGGAGCAATCCACTGTAGACAAAAGGGTTGGTTCGCAACATTTCAGGCAGATTGTAACAAATGGATAATTACTTCTTGTATCAGTTTTTCCGTTGTCAGAAATCTCTGGTATCGTTTTTTATTGCTTCCGATTGGCCGGGAAGATTGCGATGTTGGACAGCTAGCAGCGAGTAAGGAAGGATGCGTCAGGATCCATCACGATAGAAGAGATATAGCTTGTTGTGAGAGGCGAAATGTACCCCACGCACAATTCGTCATGCGGCTACTTATGATTTGACACCCTTCCCTGGGCCTCTCCTTCGAGATCAGGGTTCGATTCCAAATCAAACGAATGATTCTTGGTCGGTGATATCTTTCACTAGAGGAATGGTAGGTTTACGAGAGAAGAGGAAAAGAGCAGATGTCAACCCTCCAACTGCGGAATTGTTTATTAATCATTATTTAAATTCAGCGTTCGTGAACGGGTCCAAATACTTTTGAAACTAAGCGAATTATATGCAACATTATAACAGCATGGTGCAATTCAACTCTATAACACCAAGATAGTGTTATAGAGTTGACGCTATAGTGTTATAGTATGATTCTGATAACAGTAAAGGTTTCCCCCATTTCCACTCTGATTACAAGAACAAACATTGCAAATTCAGTATGTAAACTATGAGAAAATCGAGCTTCCAAAGTAATTTTCAAGTCAATATTTAATTTTTTCTACCAATTTTCTTCTACTACTTTATTTTCTACTGTGTACTTCATTTCGACTCATATATAAAAAAATTGGATATGCATATAGAACATATCGAATCATAAAAACTGTGCTACAAGGAAATAATCTTGATGTTTGTTATGAATGAAACAGTTGCCCGTAAGTAAAATGCGTAATACCAGCTTTTCAATTTGGATAAAAACAATCCTCAAAATGTGAATTAAGCTACCGGCACTCAGCAGAAACTTACTAACATCCAAACTGCGGAAATCGCGGTATAAACTGCTGAAGGGTTAAAATATTCACTTACAACACCACATCGGATAGTGTAAAAAACGAGGATAGTAACTATTGACATATCTATCCCAATTTTCTACACTGTAGTCAGCTACAATTTAAGTTGACAATACGAGGGTCAATGCACCCAATTAAATAGTCTTGAATATGATCTTTATAAATTTAAATGTAGACAATATATTTAAACAAAATTTAGTTTTAAGCATTTTCTATGCTTAATATTGAAGTTTTACATTTCAATAGTAAATTATTTAATTCCGTGGAACTCCTTCTGTAGTATTCAGACGTATAATATACTGTCTCTCTCACTACTTTCTACTTACCATAAACTTGAGTTAACACTCATTATAGGGAACAAAAATTACTAAGAAAACCAATCTGGAATAAAAATACTTCCTTAAAATTCAACAAATAATTGTATATAAATTAATTTATTTTAGTTTATCATTAATTAATTTTAATTTTGCCCATTTACTTCAAGTATGTACACATTACTTTGTACTTGATTCATCAATATTAGCAAACATTATTTAGAAGCCCGTTTTGTTTCTTTATCATTTGATTAACCAATACTGAATAATTTTATTAATTTTTTTTATTTAGTATTGAGATTTTATTTTATTATTTTAGTTTCGCTTATGCACATACATTTATGGGAAACAAAAAAATCCAGTTTACGAATATCATTTTGATATTTTTTTTCCGTCGTAGAAACAATGAAGGGAATTTCAAAAAGCCTTAATCAGATTTAATACATGATTTTTCATCTCTAATCTCTAATACTAATAAAGATGAATGTCTGTCTGTCTGTGTGTCTGTTGGCGGTGTACAGAACAGACCGTAGAACATAGAACTTCCAAATTTGGCACAGATATACTTTGAATGCTGAAGATGTGCACCTCGGAGCAGTTTTTTAAAAATTTTAATTCAAATTTAAATTATTTAAAAATTAAACCAAATTTCGTCGTTTTTTGCCAATAACTTCTGAATGAATTGATTGAAAAAAAAAATTTTCATGTCATTTTAAAGAGCAAAAATTTATCTTTCCAATGATACCAGTTTTAGAAATTTTATATATTTTTTATAAATTTTAAAAGTCGTCGGAACTTTAACGTCGCTGGTTGCGAGAGTAGAAATTGACGTAGGGGAGGCGGGGCGTAGCAGCTGTAATGGCCGCGAGTATCTTCAAAACAAAATTATTATTGTTGTAATCGCTTCGGCAGTTCATATTCTAAAAATGGAACGATACAAAGAAGATTAGCATGGCCCCTTTCCAAGGATGCCACGCAAAATGGTGAAGCGTTCCACATTTTTAACACTGTAGCCTTAAAGAGTTTATTCTAAATCTAAAATTAGCCAAAAAAATTTTTTGAAAATCTCACTAATAGTAAAAATTCCTTCATGTAAATTGTAGGCGCTCCAGATAAATTTTATATAAATAATTCCCCTCTTTTCAGCATTCTTTACCCCGCTCCCCAATTTTTTTATTTTTTTTATTTGCCTGTACTCCATTACAACTGATTCAAACATTCCCTCCCACGGACTCCGTAGCGTAGCGGTAGCATATCTGTCTTCTATTATTCCACCTCGAGTTCGATCCGCGCGTGCATTTTGCCTTCGTCAGTGTCAACAAATACTTCATCTTTTCCCCTCTTTTTTTGCATACCTGAAAGGAAATATTAGATTTTAATTCTTCTAATACTCTCATTTAGCTTTTCCTTATTTTATTTAATACTATTTTCTCAGTAATTTTTAAACATTTTTTTTTTTAAGATTTAAAATTCTTTCATCTAAATTTTTCTCAAATTTTACAAAATTTTTTCCACAATGTTATTATCGGCGATTAATTAAGCGTAATTGATAGCTTTAGAATAGTTTGTTGTTTTGTTACGCACAGAATAATTATTCAAGATTTGATATTTTTTTCATGCATTTCAATTCAATAATTTTTTAAATTTATAAATGGATGTTTTAGTGACTATATTTAAATGGTTATCATTAATTTAGTTTTGCGCTTAGCAAAATGTAGCCAATTCTCTCTTTTTTTCACAGAAAAAACTTTATTTAGTTATTTTGAGTTTTAATTAGTTTTAATATGTAAATTATTTTTAGCTGATAAATTTAATTATTGTACTTCAAATTTTTCATTACTTATTATCTTTTCCATTTTTTAAAGAATCTTTTCACTTATCATTTTTTAACACTTAAATATAAGGGATTAACTCAAAGTGCATTATATGAAAAAACATCCTGTACATTTTCGTTTTGTGTATAAAGAATTAAAATTCAGTTATACTAACCAACCTGTTCACTGTTTGTGTTTTTAAATTCATTTCTTTGTCCTTATTGCAATTATTGCTTTCAGCTTACAACAATTGAAATGTTGAAAATGTCAGCCTTAATTGCCTTATTTCTATTAATAAAAGACAGGAGAACCAGCTGGTCGCCGTAGGCGGCTAGTAGTTAATAAAAGGGAAAATATTGCCACTTTTGACATTAAACACTGATTAATATTGCTACTTATTCCGGTCTGAAACAATACAATATTTTTCAATATTGACAAGGAAAATTCTACAAGTCTTATCATTAGATTTTTAATCAAATAGAACTTCGAAACGAATCAGCTGGCTATTATAATCGCCAACAATAAGCCAAAACATATTATATAAAAATAAATTGATTCGAGGAATAAAAATTTCTAGTTAGAACTCCAAGCAGATTTAAATGATGTTATTCCTTTCATGTAGCATTAAGAAAGATATTACCATTTTTATTACAAAATTACATTAACTTCAGTATTTTCTATAAGGTCCCTTTCTGGATACAGATTTCAATTACTTGAAAAGTTTTGTTTACCTTAATTACAATAATAACACAAAGCTTAGTAAACCAAATAAATACATCCCCAAAAAATATTTTTTTGGGGGAAAATTTAATATGTTGTTGATTCCCTTTTAAAGTGAAAATACTTAATATTTTATAGAAATTTGGCGAAATTGCATTAAAATTAATCGGAACCTTATGTGAAATAAATATATATTTCACATAACACTAAAAAATAGTATAATCGCATTGGTACTATATCTATGAAACAAATTTTCAGAATACTACCTTCTTTTTTTTCTTAAAGAAGAAAATGTCGATATATCGTAATTAATAAACACATGATTAGCGTATTGGCTGATGCTTCGATTGAAGGAGACTTCTTGACAGAAGCTTAGTTCAAAGATTTCTGTCAACGATGATAAATATTATTTATTAATTTGAAGCAACGAAAAGATCGTGTAATGATAATTTAAAAGTGGATTGAAATCGAATACTTCTGAATTCTAAGAAGTCCTCGGTGAAAAATAATCTTGATTTCCTGTAATGGTGAAAACATTCCTTTGAAGTTTGTAAACATTACCCAAATGATGATTTAGCATTTAAACAGATGCTTAGCTATAAAAACTATGATCGAATTATCATGGTATTGATAACTTAATTGAGATTACTAGGTTAATAGTACTACAAATAATATTTTTCATTAAATTAAGAGCATAAATTCTAGAATAAGAGAACTGCTCAAATCATTGTATAAAAAAGTCATATATAAATCTCGTTAACCGTAATAAATTACTATTAAAATTAAATTTTGAAATCAAACTTCTATGTGAAGGAAAATTTTACATCCTGCGCATAGTAGACATTTTTCTTTGATTTCAGCAAAGATAAAGATTTATAATAAAATATCCTACTTCCAACAACTTTTGAATTCTAAAATGTACAAAAGTGTGTCTTGAGTGAAAATTTTTTAAAGCGAGGAGAACAGAAAAAGAGTAAATATGGATATGAAAAACTCCATGCAGAACAATCGTTCATTGGTTCAAAACTTTGGAAAGAATAAAGGCATGTTAAAACTTAAACTTATAAAAGTGAATAAAATCGGATTTATCCAAAAAGATTAATCTAGTGTAATTATAATATCTAGTGTTATAATTATTCATATTTCTCGTTTCGTACTCATCCACTTCTTAAATTAAATAACCATTAACATAAGGCTGCAAAATAGCATTTTTTTAATTTTTGAAAGGCGTGTTAATGACGATTTTTTGAACTATAAACGTCGGATTAATTAGTAAACAGTTATAATTTTGATTTCTATACAAAAAATTATTTTAATTATATAATTTAAAAATTTTAATTCTTATGCATATGGCTTTCCATTTTGACACATAAGAAACCTTTTAACTACTTATGGAACTGTAATAACTGTTTTATTAACCCTCTAACCGGAACGTCATTTCAATACCCGTTTACTTTGCACGTTCTTTAGCAATCGTAATGACAGATATTCCGGTCTGAATATTGAATATCGCTTATAGAAAATTAAAACTTATTTCTTACGTCTTCTTTCAATGATATATATTTTAATCAACTAGCACATTAATCCAGGATAGAGAGAGAATGCTACTTTAATATTTTTCTTTCATCTATAAATGGAAGTTTTCATGAAAAAGTTCATTTGCATCTATATCAGAAGTCAAAACGGGCAATTTTCCAGCATGCCCATCGTTTTCACACATTTTAAATATTAATAAAATAAAAACTATAGCATAGGACTTTCAAATATAGACTAGTTTCACCTTCTTCTCTCTCGATCTCTTCCAGTCTATTGTAAATCGTGACCCCGTTGTGCCACTTATAAAATGCATACATTGTACGAAAATTATATACAAATAAATATATTTAACTAATGATTTATCCCTTGAGTATTGTTTGAAACTACTTATAACTGACTTTTGATTAACTAATTGATCACCTTTTTAAAAAGATAGGCATTAATGTTTATGCAAATCAATTCTCAATTTTTAAAAAAAGTTACATATTTCACGTTTCTGATAGAAAAAAGCAGAAAAATCCCAATGTTTTTCAAATTTCTTCGATATTTTAATTTATAAAATTTCAATAATGCTCCTATTTGGATAAAATGTTGCAAAAATAAAAAATAAAAAAAAGATTTGCATTTCACACGCACAAAATAACAAAAAAAGCTCAGGAAAGCTCCATTACATAGATTTTAATTTAAATTAAATGGATTTAATTTATAGGGTTTTTTGAAATTATTTTTAACAAACAGTATTAAAGATTTTGACAAAAGTCTTATCATGAGACCAACATATTCATTTAAAAAGTGGTATTAACTTTAAACAGACTGGAACTTTAAACTACAGCTATGAAGAATTTAAAATCTTAGACCTATAAATTAAACAATTTTATCCTATTTCAAAGCTTGATAGTAATTTTTTATCCTTCTTTTCATCCACCTTCTCTCTTTCCAATTTTAAATAGCGTTGACAGAAAATAATCAATCAATTCCAGTTCATCAAAACAAAATTTCACTTGCTCACATAGAATGACAACTCCATTTATTGTATAACTGAAACTTAATAGCAGCCATGTGCAGATATTTTTATCCTACGCCACATCCTCCAGAGCACCTCACTCTAACCTCAGTAATCGTTATCTGTACAAAGACGAAATGAAATTGCTTGATCCAGCCCTCCCCTCCCGCAGCCAGCACACGCGCCCCAATTGCCAGATCCGCAGGTGGTTAGCCAGAGACGCTGCTTTTGTGTGGTCAGTGCAGAGGTGACATAACAATAACAATAAATTAGATTGGCAACGAGAGACGCCCCCCTGAGACGAAGGGGCTGTCAAAGTTTCAGCCCCACCACAGTCGCTCTTTCTATCACTTTGATGGACAAGTCGCTCCTTAACAAGTACATGTCCATCCAGACTCTTTGTGGCTGGTATTAGAAGGCTCGACTTATAATGTTATTTTACAACTGGCATTACGCCGTGCTTGTCAAAAGCACAGTGGCGGAAATAAATGCCTAGAATTTTGTCAGTTCTCTTCTGTGAACTGCTTTTTATTAACTTCTTAAACATGTCTCGTTGGGTTGTGTCTTTCTTTGGCGAAGTGTTTTGAGAGCAGATGTCATTCAAGTAAAGTTAAGAACACCAACGGTGTGATGAGAATTTGCGGTTTTGCACCGAACAAAAAGAAAATTTCGAAAGGAATGTGTATATTTTACGCAATTTTACACGCAACTTGATAAGTTGTATAGAAAAAGAAATCCTAGGTTTGTAACAGCATCTTCGAATTTTCATATAAAATGTTTCAGTAGTTTGAAGGCTTTTTTAAACCTTTGAAACTTCAATAGTTTTGAATTTAACTCTGGAATGCTCTATCTAAGTGATGCAAAATTGAAGCTAGTGCTTATTCTTCCTTTTTCAGTGTTTCTTGCAAAAGTTTCGAAATTCAAACTTCTGTTACATTTTTAATACATATTTCAGTCTATCCATACATTTATAAATATCGATTTCGCCCATGTTTCATTTGTGTAAAATTATATATCGTTAATTAAAAAAAAAATAGTTCAGTTCACAGGACAACACAAATCTAGCTGAGCATGCCATTTAACTTCTGACTGTACATTGTCTTACGCTGTATGTTGACGTCACGTCCTTTTTCCTCCTGTGAAATGGTCAATGGATTCCAAAATTGTTGCGGTGCACTTGAAGTGGCTCACGTGAGCATGAAATGATGTTACTATTTCAAAGAGTATATTTTGATATTTTCAGCCGAAAACTGTAAGTTTAAAAACTGAAATGACTGAGTGCTGACGTGCGGTTTCGCGATACCTCAAAGGAGATGAGAGAGGTTGGGCAGAAAAGAATGATTATATAATTATTAGTATAATTGTATAATTATTAGTATAACTGTATAATTATTAGTATAATTATATATTATATTATATAGTATCTAATTAGATAATATATAATTATACAATTATATGTTATCTAATTATTATAGTGAAAATCAATGCTTAATATCTGACAGCTGGCACTATACTCACTCAAACAAAGAAAGCTGTCAAGAAACTAACGTTAGGAAAACATCAAAAGTACTGAATCTTACAACAGACATTTCTTTGGCTAATTCTATAATTTAACATTCATTAATATAATTATTAATTTCTACGCCAATACTATAATTATCAGTATGATGGTATAATTATTAGTATAAAGTATAGTTGTATAATTTGTGAGAACAAAATAAATCCTCACAAAATAAATTTAAATACCTCATGGTAATTCTTCCACATAGATAGAAATAATCATAAAAAACCTCTTAACTCGCATATTTGAGTTTTTAAACAAATTAGGTGTTTAGGCAAGAAAGAATAAGCATGTTTTTATGCCTGCCACTGTGTTGCAAAAAAGGTAAAAGCGTATCTATGCGTGTCATACACTCGATGTGTTAATGAAGCAAGCATTTCTCTATATAACAGACTCGAATAGTAACCTTAGTCATCATAACAAAAGTAAATTTCCCCACCCCCATACACAAATCTGAATTCAAAAACTTCTTAAATTCAGAAATGCGAATACATACAATACAGTACCAATGCGTGGTGGCTATCAATGTTTAGAGGTGTATAAATCACATTGTTGTTAAGCCTCTAGAAAGATTACATTTCATACAAACAAATAAGGTTTATAATATGTAACAGTAACAGATGCATAAAAAATTTACATCACAACATACTATAATTAAGTCACTGTAGGAATTCATATAAAGAACAAAAAGCACTGGACATTCTTTAGTATCATAAGTGCCCTTTACGTTCTTATATGGATTGAAATATTAATAAATATTCCAAATAACACATGTGCCTAATTAAGAAGTTTTAAAAAATCGTAAGTCAAGAGGATAATATGCATTTGAAATGAAATGGAGCAATATCGTTTTAAAGTGATTATAAAACTTTCATGAAAGTGTATCAACCATATGAAAAATAAAATATTTATTGACTAGAAAACCAAAAACTATATTCACATATACTTTAATTCAGACAATTTATCTCAAAAACGTATCAAATATGGAGACTGGATAGCCCACGTCATTCAACAACACAAAATAAAATATCTACGAAATCCCAATTTTCAGACAAACTAACCTAGTAAATCCTCTTTTAAAAAAAGAAAAGAAGTAAAAACCCGGTTCGCGTGTTGCAGGATTTAAAGCATTTAAATTCTAGGACCATTTTCACTTCTAGTCATTAAAGTTAATGAAAACCCCGGCTCGACGGAAAGATAAGATGACTATTAGCAATTACCTTATTCACAATCAGATTTAAATAGATTTTGAACCCCTTTTCGGAGAATCCGATTGATTCCCCTAATGATTACGGAGGAGTCTAAAGTTCCTCTTCGGGCGTCAATCGAAGTGTGCCAAGTAATTATCAAAGACCCATTTTGTCTCGGAATTAATATCTGTTGTTTTTAATAACATATTTTCATGTCTCCGGCCTGACGTCGATTGTTATCTGTAGATCGATATCCTGCAGGATCATGAGAATATATAATTGACGCCAGAAAAGTCAATGAAATATTTATCCGTTTTTTACAACATTGTTGAAAGGCCCGGAGCCTTGAAATGTATCTTATGTAAGTATCACTAGAGTTTTAAAAAGCGTGTTTTATAATGAATGCGATTGATTTGATGTTAAATGCTGTTTGGGCTTCTTGAAAGGGTTTAAAAAAATAAACCTGCACGTGTGAGGTCAGGGCGCTCTAACTTCTACCACCGGCGTCCTCACTTTTGGCTTAAAAATTTTTGATGACCTCATAGTATATATTTATATAAGAACATAAAGCATTTAAATGAAGTATTAATTAATGAGAAATGAAAACCATCAGTCTAATGCAGGTGTTTACTAAATTTTAATTAGGAACATTAATTCAATAAAGCTTTTTGATTATGTCGATGAAATGCTTTAATTAATGGTGTTTCAATTTTTCTTTATCCTTAATATTGAAGGATGGGGCTGAAGCACGCGTTGTCAAAGTTTTTGAAACCCTGAAGTTATACTACAAGACACACTAGAGGTCGGGATTCATTTTTTAAGAAACTTTGTGTCAGTAAACATATTACAGGAAGATTTTCTTTCCTTATTGGAATGGATTTTTGAAAGAAAAAAAGAGAGAGGGGTAAAAAAAACTGCCAACTTATTTTTTTAAAGAGAGCAAAATGGGTGTTGAAGTATTTTTATACCATTACATATATTAGGTGCAGCAATATTTTATTTGTTATTTATTTTCACCAATACTAATAAAAGGAAGATTTAATTGCCAAAATAGCTAGCACTTTTGGTTATCTTCTTTCATTCACTTAGACAGATTATCTGTAATACCAAAACTGAGCTTGTGACTACTGAAAAAACTGATATAATTTTAAAATAAATATCTCAAATTTAATAATCCAAGTAATTAAAATTTTCAGCTGAATAAGTAATTATTTTTACACAAAAAGAACCCAAGAAAAGTATTGATTTCTGTAATTCAGTGTATGTACCGCACATCGTTGCCAACTCCTGTAATAAAGAACTCGGGTGTCATTTATTAATACGACGTAACCGTACTTTCATTCTGTGGTGTTTTAGACAGAAACGAAGGCAATCAGTCAGTTACTCGATTTTTAAAAAGAACGCATCGGTAACTAGACACTTTAAAAAATAATGAACTATACGAAATGTCCAGATCAATTTTTGCTTTACAATTTTTATGAAATACAAAAAACAAGCCTCTAAAATCCTTGTAAAACAGGCAGTTATTTTCTTTGTCCTTAGTTATTTCGAGTAAAGCACAATTTTCTGATAATGCGCCTAAGGGGGAAAAAAAGAAAACGAACAAAATAATCTAATTGTTTGTCAGAAATGCAAAACAGGTTCTTAGTGCATCTGAAGTCTTAATTGTTCCTGATATCAAAGTGAAGCCGCCATAATAAGAAATTACCAACTACGAGTTTAACCTCTCTTCCTTTACTGTTCTTTTTTTCGCAAAAACAAGAGAAATTGTGTGACATATTTTGCACACAGCCATTACACATAGTCAGGCCTGGTAATTACAACAGTACTCAGAACTTATTCACTTCTTTTACGAATTTTTTTTTATTTCTTTTTCTTTTTTTATAAAGCATATGCTCCTCATCGCTGGTTTATTTTTTTATTATTAGTATTTTTTTTGTCTGTAGAAGAGAATAAGTAATGGTAATCAACTCCCCGAACAGGACCATCTCAAGAACAATGACTTAAATTAATACAAAAAAGAATTTGCCGCAAAGCTTTCAAGCATAATTTATGTTGTCTGCGCGGCGAGCTCTAATTGATGGGAAAATTGTATAAAATTTCAACGATTAAGATTAATTATGGAAACGTGCCAATGGTCGCGGTTCCAAAATCGACGATGTTTCGCATAGATTCAGATTTTGGTAGTTATCGCTCTTTTTGGCCGAATTTCAAGCGATGTAGGTTACATCGTTTTTCAAATACTTTACTTTTAATTTTTGGGGACACCTTTTAGGAAATAATTTTAGCAGAATTTTTGTTGAAAAGAAACCACAAAGAATTAAGAAATACAGTTTATTTGGAATTTTAAACTAGAAGAAATGTGAGTTTAAATTGAACAAATATAAGGATTTTATGGACAAAAATTTATTAAGAGTTAATATAATTTTGAATCAGTTTGGTAAAAATGGAATTCGGTGAAGAGTCATTTCTACAAAATTTTGATAAATTTTTAAAATTTATTTATTCAACTGGCACTGACCATGAAATTTAGAGCTCCTGAATTTAATTTTTGCATTTGGCAACGTATGTGAAGTCCATATGAATTATCTTAAATATGCTCGTTTTTCTTTTATGTTTTTGTTATTTTTTTCATTATTATGAGAATCTAGATCGTATAAATAATTAATCTTTTTAAAAGAAGTGAAAACAATAATCACAAGAAAAACAAATTAAAATAGGCCTTTAGAGTAGGATTTTAATAGCAAGTAGAATCAAAGCTTTTGAAAAATAAAGGAGACTTATTACCTTCCTATCTATTTGCATCGAGATTTTTGCTTGTCGACAGTGTCTTTGAATTTTAATCTAATCATTAATAATTTCATGAATTCTCTCTATTTGTGTTCCGTTTCATATCTTCAGTAGTTATTTATTTTTTATATGGAAGGATTTTTCTGAGAGATGATAACAGATATATGTTTTCTTTTTGCATACAATGATTGTTTATTTATAACTTTATAGCATCCTCTAAAAGATAAATGTGCAACAAATTTTGATGGAATTCATGAGAAAAGAGGATGTGCCTTCATTTTTTCAGAAGCAGTCAAGTTATTTCTCCTGAAAAGATTTGAATAATGATTAATGTAATGATAATATGGCAACAGAGACAAATCCCAATTTTCAAATTACAGTTTCAAATCCTTGCGATAATATATCCAAAATGTCTAAAATATATTCGTAATTTAGAAAGTATAGAAATAAAAATTATATTTGTTAATATTATTTTATTTTAAGAAATGAAATAATATTGTTAAAATCACTTTATTGTAGAAATAAAATAATTTTTAAAAAACTAAACTAATTGAAACACACCTATAAATCACATAAAATATACTATTCGTTTTTCATGTATTATGTCTCAACTGAAATAGTTTTTAAAAATTCAAAGACTTTTTTTTAGTTCTATGAAATGAGTTCAGTATACACTTCTTTCGTATACGCATAGCTTTCTTTCAATAATTTGATCAACTTCCTTTTTTTAAATACTAACCCTGTAGTGAAATTATTTTCCTCAAAGTCTTACACTTAATATGTTAATTTTCATGCAATTTATTTTAATACAATAGTAAACTATCTATTAATAAATCAAACAGCAATATATGAATTATAAAACTCAGTTCTAAATTTTTAAAAACGTGCAATTGTGAAAATAAAAGTACAGAGTACACATATTTTAACGAAGAGCAGTACATTTATGGCAGTCTTATATAGAATTTGGCAAACACTGGCGATAACATAAGCAATAAAACAGATTTCAATTTACAGCAACCCTAGACATTTAATGAATGGTGGGCAGCGGATAAAAAATTGGAACTGAATTTAACGATTCAAAATTTATCGCGCAAAATGTTTACGCTTCCGCAGCTTTTCCTTTATGAATACAAATGAACTTTCTTTGTCTGCAAGATACTCGAAAACGCATCTTAAATGAAATGAAAGCCTTTATCTTTTCCTCCAAAGTAATTCCAATTTGGCAAGAAAAGAAAATTGATTGCCACCACGGCGATAAAAATGTTTGCCAAAATTATATTTTTCAAAAAGGGGGAGTGTTTCGTTTGTTTAATATTAAGCAATTTTTCAAAACAATTATCGATAAATTTATCTCCATTTTTCTTTTTCTCTTTTAACTCTCATCGTAACGAAGCAGATGATAATTTCTCATAGCGAATTTTGGGGCGGGAATTTATAGCATTACTGGAATAGGAAATTTTTTGATGCGCCGCAGTTAGAAGTTTTCTTAAAAGTTTGGCATTGATAAGCTTCCAGAATTAGTGGAGGAAAAAAGTCTGAATCATGTTATATACGTGTTTATACTGGTTTTTGCTTTTCTAATCATTGCTTGAAAAATATGGTAGACGTTAGATAGCCTTTTCGTACTTTTAATTGAATTTTCTTCACGCTCCTTGGTAAAATAATGCCTTGTTGGAGAAAAATAACTCCTACTAATCTTTATCAACATCATATCCCTCATACCAATCAATCCACTTTTTGTTGTTCATCGTCATTTTGCTTCTTTACTTCGAATTTTCTTTATTCTTTATCTTTCCTTTTCATTATTTCTCTTTCACTCTCTTTGTCAGCCTTATAAGCCGTTTCAGAAACATTGACTTAAACAAAAAGTGTTCCTTTTTTCCGCTTAAAATAATCAACTGATTGATCCTTAATTGATATTTTATGTCAAAAGAAATAAGCATACGCAAAAAAAGTATGCATGTCTCAATTGTGAATTTAAGCTGTTGTCATTCTGAACTTCCACTTCTATAACAATGGAATCGTGTTTTTGTGAAAAAGTGAGAACCACAATGAAACTCTATAAAGGAGGATTCCATAAATGATATTTAAAACTTAGTAAATCTTGCCCTTTGCCAAAACTTGCTGCTTCTTCATTACTTTTTATTGTTATTTAAAAGAAAAAAAAGTTACAGAGATTTACAATGAAACATTTGATGATGAATTGCAGATTTAACATGATAATTTATTCGATTGTATCAGTCACTGATCATTTGTCTTGAACTACAAAGACATTCGTGGCTTCTTTAAGACATGTCACACGGAACCACCTGGCAGTCTTCATCATCATCAGACTCTTCGGATCTTACATTTTATCTGTTATATAACTTTAGATATTAATGATCTGCATACGATGTTGTTTATTAAAAAAAAAATTCAACAAGTAAGAAGAAATGCTCATTTGTATTAGCAAAGAAAAAAGTTTGTCGTCTGGGAAGGTTCAGATTTATTTAGATTTGAAGGACATTCCATAGTTTCTTATTGTGTTTACTAATACTTACTTAATCATTTTTTTCTTCTTCCTTCTTCTTATCTTCTTTGAGTTTGTATGTCTAAGTCATGTGCAAAAGTAAATAAATGAGTGGGGCTTTTCGCAGAAAGAAAGAGTGTGGATTTTTAGTTCGCCGAAAAGAAGAGAATCTATTTTAACAATTATCCTATGGAACAGATTCTGTCAATATTTAGATAGTTTAAACTTGCACTCATAAATTAGAGGCGAAAACAAATATTTAGGACCTTCTCTATAATTTCATGCATTATATTTGCTCACTTTTAAAAGTTAAAAATTCAATATATCCTTCTTCATTGGTAAGTTGTTATCTCTTGGAAGCTGAAAATTTCAACAAGATAAAAGAAAACTCTGCTTAAACTCATGAGTTGCTGAAAACCTGTGGTGCGTGCTTTTCTTCTACTAAGCATCCATCTTGCCTTTCTCTGTAATTCTGTACCTTTAAGTAGGGTATTTACAAGTGGATACCGAACTTGGTTTAAGTAGAGAAGCTAAACAGTAGTCAATAACGATTATATTCATCTTCAGAAATGCGGATATCAAAAATTCATTTTTAATTCACTTTCCTTTGTATGAAAAATCCAGAATACCTCCAACAGCATTTTTTATGAATCATTTCTTTGATTAGATAAACAGACCGTAGGGACTTATGGCCAAGTGATGTCGAACAAAAAAATATTAAAATTATCGTTAAATTCTTCTTGGAATTTGGTTGCGATAGAGAAAATCTGACGTATTCGTAACTTCTGACGACATTCCGCCAATGAAAGAAAATTCATGGTTTACACTATTTATATCCATTGTTCATGAGAAAGTGGATGATCCTCCTTATCCAGGCCCCCAGTACAAAGAGAAGATTAAAAGTTTTGCAAATTTTGTTTTAACTATAATTTTGAGTTAAAAATCATTAATAAAAATTGTATCTTCTTTGCAATCTGACGTCTTAACTTTTTTTTCATTGCCTCAGATTCTGTGCTAGTGTTATGAAAGAGGATCCTTGGTAGGCAGTTTTTAAAATTTTATGCTATACTTTAACCCACCCACCCCCGTCAGGCGTGACCGGATTTCAACCAAAAAATTATGATAACCCTATTTATAATAGAAATGGGTTTTGAACTATTTAACCGAAAATCATGATTTGTTTCACAAACTTTATGTTTGGTGTTTCTTCACCCCGAATTTCGGAATTGTAGCTATAAATCCCAAATTTAGAGAGTGCACCCTTGTTTTTCGCCTCCTCAATCCTAAACTGCAGACTGCCGCAAAGGAGTTACCTGAAACACGCCGAGAAGAACTTCACCTGGTGGCAGTGATCAATACCGGCCACAGAATTGATCATGTCTTTGCGCGGAACGCAAACTGCATTTGCATGATAAATTCGAGCGGACATCTGGAAACTCGTGGAGCGCTGCGTGAGGCGACCATTTGCATCTAAACACTGAAGTTCGATTATATTAGGATATGAAGAGCGTTTATGTTGGGGATTTATGGGGCTGTAACGTATTCGGAGCATGCGTCCAGCAGGGGAACTGGAATTTCTAGTTTGTTGAGAAGAGACGAGCTTCGATAGACGAAGTGTTAAAAACTTCTTATAGAGTACGATTTCTTTCCTTGTTTTCTCCAATTAGACGCGATAACCGCATCGGGGAAACTTGATATTAATCTGTGAGGCACGGAGGTCAGCCATAATGTATGTGGGAATGAGGCACGGTGGAATTAATTTAGTAAAAACATAGCGCGTAATTTTTTTTCTCTTATAAAAACAGAGTTTTTAGTTTGGGAATAATGTTTTGAAAGTAACGAGAATAAGTGAAATCGTAACATTTTTTCAATTATCCTTTTTATCGTTGATTCCTCCATTAAAATAATTTCCGGTTAAAATTACTCTTTGTTGAAACCAGGGGTCAATACTATATTTCAATGCGGTCTCCCTTGCATACAAAATGACATCGTTAAACACATTGTATCATTATCCCTAACAGCTAAAAAATGTTATATAAACTATCGCAAGTCTCCTCACCCTGAATAGGATGTCAAAATTGTTGTGTCAGTATGAATGCTAATTTATCGGGTCTCATTGCTGTACAAAGAAATAAAGAGTAACATTCTTAATATAAATGTAAAGAAGCAAAAATGAAATGCCGTAGATAAGGCTCCCTTCAGAACAGGAAAAAGAAAAATTAATATTTTGATCATATACATCAGCGCGAAACTACCTTGAATAGTAATGTTTGAAATAAATGATTGTTTGAAGATATAATGATGTTTTTTATCTAATTATAAGTGTTAACTGATCTTCATCCATTAATGATTCTATAATCTGAAATTTTCTGCAAATTCTGTCATTAGATTAATCAATAAGATACAGTTTTAGCTCTCAAGATATACATTAAAAACGTAACATCCCATTAGTATTAATAAAAGACAGTTCTCTCTCTCTCTCTCTCTCTTTTCCTTGTCGAAATACAACATTTCAACGAAAAATTATAAAATTCTACAGAACAAAGGAACCAATAAAGTAAGCTTGTGACATAAAGAAGAAAAACATATTTTCAAAACATCTGCCTGTTTGAGTAAAAAATATACTTCATTAAATATTCCGACCTATATTTCATGACTGTCAACATCTGCAATAATTTTTCAAGATTTTGAAAAAATTATCTTCTGTGTGGTATTTTTTTCTTTTCTTATGCTCGAGATAGATAAATAATTTTTGCACCATGCCAGCGTATATTAATTAATTTAAAAGATTAATTAAAATACTCAACACTCTTATAAAAGAAAATTTTCAATTAATTACATGGCCTCCATAATATATATTCTTCAATAAATGAGATTCTGCGAGTCTCCTAAATTACTTTAACATCTGCTATATGCTTTGCATAGTTCAATAAACCAATGCAATCAATAATACGAAATATTACTTGTTCGAATATTATTGAACCCCTTTGTTCACAGATTGGAGAATAATTTTCATCAATAGTGTTCACAAATTCAGTTGAACTGGCTTTCAAATTCAATATTTAGGCCTAACTCTCCGCATGAACTTAAGTAGCGTTCACTGATTTTTGAAAGATATATAATTGATATCAAAATGCGTTTATGCTTATAATTGATTTGCCTACACATCACGGGTGCATCTAGTTATTGAATTTTTAAACATGTAAGTTAAAATTAAGTCATTCATAGTTGCGTCGAATCTGTAAACGTCTCAAGTATTGTATGGATTCTCAGTTGAATCTATACGATAGCACATTCGCTAAACAGGGGATATCTTATTAGTTAGTGCAAAAAACAAAACAGCTATGGGTAACATTTTACATTAATATTAGCAGAATACAGTGTGTGTTGAAGTTAATCTACAACTTTGAACTGAAATAACTTTTGAGTCGTTGCAGATAGTACTACAAATTTTCTTATTGGAAAAAAACATGGAAAAGGAATATAATGAATTTTAAAATCTTCAGATGTAACAGTAGCGCGATCTAACCAAAAAGTTGTCAGATACAGAGTCAAGTGTTTCTTTTTCCTATGCTTGAAAATGAATCGGTTATGGCATTTTTGAAGTTAATAAGATCTTTCGGCTACTTTTGGTAAACCAAATCTTTCATATGACCCCAAAGATAGAAATTCAATGCATTAATATCTGAAGAATAAAGAAACCAATACAGTAGGGTAGACCGGGGATAGTCGGGGAGTTTTTCTTCTAAGAATTTTTTAAAAAAGGGAATTCAAAATTTTTAAAAAATTTTTAAGCTGACACTATTAGTGAACCTTCAGAAATAATTCGCCATAGTAAAATTTGAATAGATTAACTATCAATATTAATTTAAAACCTCAAACTGACACCACTGCGGGGTTAGTTGAGCCACTACTAACATGCAGCGACTACCACAAAACATTCTTCTACATTATTATACTTAATTAATTTAATAACGTAGTTGTATTATTATTCACATTATGTGTATTATATGCAAATTTTGCGCATTTCTATTCAAAAGAAATTGAGATACAGCTTTTATGGTCATCGTCAAATAGTATTGTGTAATTATAATCGAAACTGACTCCTCATGGTTTTTCATAGTATCTTGCATAATAAATCTGGTACAATTCCATCCCACATATTCAGAGATATTTCTATAACGCACATCCTGATAAACCCTGTGTATCAGAGCGGGCCAAAGTGCCCCATGCAAAATGGCCCAACGAGCCCCATAACGCCATTTTTGTTTCTCATGTGTGTAGGGATTTATTCTGAAAGCATTTCGATAAACAAACAAGCCCTAAAGTAACAATGAAGAACTATCTTTCTGAATATTATTTGCAAAAATTGAAATTGTAATTTATAAGCAAAGAAAAAAACGATTATTTATAAGTGAGAAAATTTACTCAGTTTACTAAAAAATTAGAAAATTCTAGATGGTTCTGTAATGAACGCTGTTTCTTCAATGACGCTGATGTAGAGGAAGGAAGACGGTACAATACACACTTTTCTGGAATGCCAATGTTAATTACCGGCAAGTTTTGAAAATATCACGACTGGCCCAACATGCCCCTATGCCAACTAGCCTCTGTCTATCCTATACTAGAATAACTATTTAGGCATTTATAGGCAATAACTTGCGTTTCAAACTCACTGCCAAAGTTTTAGGGCGGTTTTTGAATCCGAGTGGATCGATTTTCCGATCCGATCTTCGAATACGATCGTCGGGTGATCCTTATTCCTTATGGGTAGGAATAAGGTTTACAGGGAATGATTCCTTACGGGTGAATAAGTCGGTTTGGAAAACATTTTGAAAAGGAGTGGAAGCAAGATTAAACAATTTCCTTTTATGCCCTCTCTTATTGCACATATTCATAGCGACATCTAGTGAGACTCTGAGAAGCTATTTCAGTTCAAAGTTGTAGGTTAATTAAAACTCACACTGTGTATATTCACTTATCTTGGTTCCAAAAAATAATTTTTTCGTGGAATACTTTTAATTAATTTTTTTCATGTCCTTACTGACCCCTCTTTTGTAATTCCCCTAAAGCGTTCAACAGGTTAAAAATCCGTGCTCTAAAATTCAGTTTTCCAGTGAATACTTGATTATCATTTTAAAACTATTCATTCCTATTCTTTTTTCAGCCAAAATGGTGGAGCGGACTTCTCAGAGCCCCCTGAGTCCCGTTTCTCTCTTGTCCCCAGCTGGCCAAAGATGTGCAACATCTCCCGAACTCACACCTTCAGACACGGACACCGGCCCGCTGGCGGACGACGACATCGACAAGCAATCGACGAAAATATCCGAGGACAATTTCGACCTGTCCAGCAAGGACAGTGCAGACAGCATGGACCAGGTCAAGCCGGCGAAATCCAAGTCCGATAAAAAGAAGGAGAAGGTTGATAAAGCAGCGCCCATTTTGGGCAAGTGCAACTGTGAAGAACTGAAGGCTGTCGAGGCCCACCTGGAAACAAAGGACCTTTGGGAGAAATTTCACGGTTTGGGCACCGAAATGATCATTACCAAGAGCGGAAGGTAAGTCGAAATTACCGCAACACACTGACTTGATTGACAAATGAGGGGTGATTGTTTTTATATCTTGTTTATCTCGAATTCGCGCAGGCTGTTGTATAATTCGATACTGCTTCCCTATTTGAATCGAATGCGGTGGATGATAATTTCAGTATCTCACACAGATAGTGTTATCCTCAATTTACTTCCTGTGTGTGTAGAGGAGTATCATTATCAGGTCTTTACCGCCCAGTTATTATGGTAGATAAAATGAGGAGGTGTCGCGTCTTCAAGCTTTGTTACACATGGTTTTTCAGCAACTTTGGCAATCAATCTTAACTTCGAAAAAATCTGGGCATTGTTTATTTTCAAATATTTCCGATTATTATCCAGTACATTTTATGCTTCATATGCTGCGTAAATGTCAAAGAGTTTTACAGTGGGGAGAAAATCTCCATTTAGAAATTCTTTGTAAGATATGCATTCATTTTATTCATAAAAATAATAGAGCAATCTCATCATTAAACATATATTTATAAACAATACATTCAAAAGGCACAAATTTCATTTTTTGTAAATACCTCTCTAATTAAAAAAGAATATTAATACGAAATTACTATCTTCAATTCTTATCTGTGACTAAGAAATACTATCATATTAGCTTAGGTTCAGCAAAAACATATTCACTTATTCCATTTTTCATATTTCTTCCATTTCTTCTTTCAACCGAAAAAAAAAATGCGAAAATATATTGCAATTAATGTTAATACTATAAGCAATCTTTATGTTTCCATTTAGTCACATTTTCTATCATTGCATCTGCCTACATTTAGTTCTACTCTTTAAATCATAGGCTCATATAAAGCGTAAAATAACCGTGGGGAATCATTCCTAAGTTTCAATTCAGAGATTTCTTGCATGTTTCTTAGTTAAACAAATGCACTTGCTTACCATATTGATTTATTCTTTGTTACAAACCACTGAAATAACACGTTATTCTAGCTATGATCTTAAAATAATTTCTGGAACATATCGCACCCCAGTATCACCATCAATAACAATAAGCTCTTTCAGTATCTTTTCCCTCGTGAAACAAAAGGTCAAAGTCTGACAGAAATTTGAGCCCTTTCAAGCTCTGCACCCTCCTCCAAGGGGCGGTAAGATCGATTGTGTTTCGGGGAGAGAAAATAACACCTTTCTCGATGGTATGATTAAGGGCATCCACCATTACTCGATTTGTCTGAACCGCCCCTCACACTAGCTACTTAATAGTAATAACTGTTATTACAACTATTTTCCCCCACATTCAATTTTTGAGGCCTTATTATCCAGTTATCCTGGATTCATTTTCAGACCAAATAATTCAACAGCTGGAAAACCGCAGAGAAATGGTGTCGGATACCGTATCTGTTAGAAGCTGTCTGACATCGTTTTGCTGCTGTTCAAGGAATAAAAAAGAATTACTACTGTATAAAGTCATAAATACAGTAATTGACAGCTTACTTGGTGTTATATCAGGCTACAAATCGATTTTGCTCGGATAATAAAGTCGATTTAACTAACGATAAAAAAACACATTACCAGTTGGAAGAAAGTAGTTTTAGGTAATAAATTTCAACCCTTTTCAAACTAATACTTCGTTCGTGTTAACGGCATTTAGAACAAAGAAAGTTATGTAATTTATTTACACCATTTGAAAATAATATCGAATAATAAATGAAATCGATTAATTTTGGCAAATATTGCAGCAGTAAAGAGAATGTGACAGTCAATTAAGAAAATAAACTATAATTATTCGATTTAACTTCACAATACTTTAAATAAAAACCGAATGTCGCATTTAATCATCGTTTTTTGATCTACATATGGAATTTTACTTGAGAAACAATATAATTAATCCCTACTGAATTTTTTTGAAATGGATATCCTGTTAGTTCATGATACGTAATGTCTCATCTAAAAATGTCAGAATAACTTGACATTCACATCTTTTCAACAAATTATTAATTTATAAATTATTTCTAATAATAATAAAAATTATATTATAATTATAAAATGATAAAAAAATTATGGGAAGAATCAGAGTGAACATTTTTTTTCAAAATTAAACAATAAGGATCAACTATTAACAAAATAACTTGAAGGATTTAGAATTTTAAATTCAAATTTTGAGTGTTTTTAATTACAATTAAAATTCATATTCTTGTTTTAATTCTATGAGCTACTTTTCATGATATAATGTCAAAAAAAACGTTGCTACTGAAACAATGCATATGGAATAAAGATATCAGAAAGCACAACAAATGATCCGGATTATTTTTGTGTTTGTGATGATCACCTCCAAAAATAATAGTTTGGGGGAATCTTGAGTAAGATACAATATTGTATATTTCAATCTAGCAATCTACTGTAAGATATCTTTTCCACAAACACCTTTTGTCATTGACAGTAAGTAGCAGAGCATTCCTAAACAGCATTCAAAATTCATGAGCACATATTTCGCATCCTTCCATTCCTCAAACTATTGTTTGTTGTCGAAAACGATGATGCCAATTCGGTGAGTCATTGTGAAAATTTCCTGGAATGTTGTAGCTACAATCCTTAAAGAAGAACAACAAGAATACAAAATTAGATAATTAGACGGCTTACGAAAAGAAAAATTGTCAAAATGTGCGCCCAAAAAATGGATGCTCTGCTAAAATTACTGTATGGAACACCTAAAGAATATGTATATAAATTACAGCTGCCACGTGCCAAGTAAGGTGCTATATTCATTTAAATACAGCGCAATATCTCCAACACTTAGAAAGGAAACCACCCGCCTGAACTACAGCGTGTTTTTGAGTAATTCTATTCTGTTTTGGAAGCTGCCATTGATCGTTTCTTCAAAGGTTTGAAAGAGAAAGGACCACTAGGCAAAAGGATATGTGCCTATTTTCGTATATCTCTGAATATATGAAAATGGGGACATTTAAGTTGACAGCCGGCTCGTGGCAAGTGAATAACTTAAAGTTAAATTAACTTTTCATACTGTTTTTTACGGGCGTTTTCTTCCACTTTGTCAAAGGGACGGGTTTCTTTTTTCTTTGTTGTTTTTTAACCTGCCTCAGATTTTCTTTCTCTTCCCTTTTTTGTGGATGAGCAAAACAAAGTTGTTCCGCATATCGTTTACGATAGAACAATGGTGTTATTTTGTGAGTCATATATTATAAAAGGCTTGAACAAAAAGAGCTCTTTTTAAGCCATTCTTCATAACTTCCACATAATAGGACGTTGAACGACTTAAGTGAACTGAGAGACCAAAATGGATCGTAAAATGCTGCTAACAGAAGCCGTGGAACATTTGAAGTGTAGGAATATCTCAGAAACTGGCGAAACAATGAGAACGTTAAACTTTGAAATAACGAGCTCGGTTTTATACTTATCAGTTAAAGGAAGTGCCAGAGTCGTTAACTTGATCGTAATTCGTCGTCTCTGTTTAAATATGGCACTTCTGAAACGATTACTGATTACTTTACTAAATCATTGTTCTGTCTATGTGCAGTTTTACATTTATTTTCAGTTTCAAACGAGCATTTCATAATCCAGTGTTTTAAGGTAAGCTATAAATACACGATATTTTTAAATATATAATGTATAAAATAAGCGTCATGGAACTCCAGACGAAAAGTATAAAAACGCAGTAAATATTTTTTAAATGGGAATGGATGTTTGCATAACATTTTGTTGTACATTCCAGTCCAAATTATAACCCTAAATATAACGAAGATTATGAGAAATTTCAGACCGCGAACTCATTTCTGTTTATAGGCATGACCTAAACAGAAATTTAGCAAATTTGAAAAGAACATCATCTTAACATTTGCTATATGTAACAAATTTCAATAGAAAAATATTCGCATATTTATGGTTAAAACAGATTTTGTAAAAATATATAAAAAAATTTAAGTAACAAATAAAAAAAAATTAATAATATAAATCTTTTAAATGGTGATCATGATTTTTACTGATCTATTTTTACCTTTTAAAAGGAAATTAAATTTTGGGGGCTAGGCTGGATTCAACTATTTGGGTTACGATGGACAATTGTTTTTTAAGATTAAAAGTTTCTAAATGCGATGCATAAATCAGAATTATATCGTTTATTCTATTTATCATAGAATTCTATAATTCTGCGAGCATACATAACTAGACAGTTTTCAAGCGAATTACTGAAACTCTTAAAGAAAAATTTGAAATACGAACTGAAACCCATAAAATATCTAAAAATTTTTCATTATTTCTGAAAGTGGGTAACACTTGTAAAATAAATTCAGGTTGAATCTTAAATAAATAAATTTAGGAAAACAGCTTTGAAAACATAAGTAAAAATTTACCTTGAAACAAATTATAAAAATAAAATTAGCCAGGTAGTTTATTTTGCATTGTCTTGAGTTACTTACTTTCTTTAAATTAGCTGCGTTTTTTCGATAAGTTAAATAATTACTTTTGAGTAGATCTTATTTAATAAAATCTTATTAAAATACTTCATTGGTATCAAAAATTCGTTAAAATACTTCATGGGGAAGAGAAATTTCTCGATCTTGTGTGTATGTGCAAATCATATTCATCACTATCAGTCTTTTCAATCAAATCAAAATCTGTAATGCAATTTTTGACGCTGCCAATTCCTCTTACTGTACAAAATTTGAATTGCACCACAACATCATCCACTCCACTAATGACAAATGCTCATCGTCACTCCCAAACAATAAAGATCCTCCTAAATTTCAATTTCTAAAACTGACGATTTAAATCAACTCATCTGTGGCTGCTCTGCAATTCCGCTGTCGACATTAGTCATCCCGAACCTCACTGCTCGGCCAACTATTTGCATACACAGAAGGGCAGCACCGTTTAAACCAGCCGCATCATTTACATAGTAACTGATACGCGTTTCGCGAGGGCCACTTAACGATGACAGGTGGATAGTCGGCATCGGAAGCTGATCACATATTTGCCCTGGGCCCATCAGAGTCACTACGTGTTTGACTAATTGTCTGTTCATTGTTACATCTGTGCCTGGCCATTGATGAGTACGGCAGGAGCAAATGTTCACGATTCGGCGTTTCTATTTGCATTCATCAGCTGGGGCTGTGAAATCAAGATTCATTTGCAGAGTCTATTTCGGTATTCGATTACCTTAGGAAGTTGGAAGACTCACGATATACAAACACATGGTGGGAAATTTCACGACTTGATAAACCTAGATAGATAAGATATGGCACTGCGCTTTAGAGTGTATTGAATTTCCATCGCTTTATTAACTTTGGGGATCAGCATTTCCAAGAAATGCCTTGGGTAGCGTAGGTTAATTTTGGGACAAAGAAAACTGTCTGTCAATTTAGGAGCTTTTTATCAAAATTGAACATTATTCATTTTTTCTTTTTCTGAAGTGCGATTTTTTTTTTTTAATAATTTTTTAACTATGTACTAACCAAATATAGAAAGGCACAATCTCATTTTGTCTTAAAACTTTTTTCTCTTTTGTAAAGTTACCTCAAATTCTTAATTTTTTGCAAAAACTAAATATATCAATTTCTGAAGTCCAACTTTGTAGAATGGATATGTTCACATTTGATAGCAAACTCCTCAATTCTTAAACAGTAATGAGCAAAACTTCTAAATAAAACAACATGACTTAAACATTTCATACACTGAAATGTGTGAAACAGCTCTACGGATTACAAATCTCTTATCCTTAATACATTTTTGAGTTGATTACTTTATTTTAATAGCTAGGTTCGGGTAAAAGTTTTCTGAAATCCTAAAATAAGATTTTTGCTGAAGAAAATTTAAGAATCCCAAATTAAGTCTAAATTGTTGATCAGTAGAGGTTAAGGGATTAATTTAAAGTAGAGGTTAAACAGATTAATTTAGGAGACAGAAATAGATTTTGAAAATGGTAAATATTCTTTAATAATTATGATTGATCTATTAATATACATTTCCCATAATTTAGCAACTCTTCTGCTAAATTTTTTTCTAGTAGAATATTCGTTTATTATAGATACTAACTAGATTTCTGATATTTATTTAGACATATAAAATTATATAACTCTTTATAAATATGATGTTTCAGTTTAAATAAAGCACAGTTGGAAATCATTTTTACACAACTTTAAATTTAATATCTCCTACTTTATTGAAAAAAGCAAAATTCTTGGAGAGGGGGGGGGAACAACAGAAAATCACGTAATTAAATTTTTCTAAGTTTTTATTTTTCTTAAACTACAAATAAGTAATTACATTAAAATTTCACAACAAAGTTTTAAGGCAAGAAAAAAAATTATAAAAATAAATAGAAGACAAAGTTTTTTTTCACAACATGTGCTTCTACATATTTTGAAATAATAATCAAAACTAATTAGGAAAAGCATATTGCTTACTTTTTTATTCATTAGAATATCATTTAATTTCTGTTACTTATCTTTATGTTCCATCTCCAAAATATATTTTTTCCCGAAGTGTATTTACATTCAGAAATCGCAAGGCAAGAAATCGCAATTTCAGTGCAAGGTGTTGTGACTTTTGCGTACAATGACATTTCTGTACCAGTCATTAACGTCCAATAAAACTTCTATAATTCATAGACAGGAGGAGTTATGTAAAGATTAGTGTAGGCTTGCTAAAAATGGTTGTTGACATGGGTGTTTGGCAAGCGGAAGGAAAAAATAGGAAGTTTGTTTATCTGAACGCAAAAGAGATTGGCGTTTCAGAGTCTCTTAAATAAATCTGAGAGAATGGAAATGTCACTGTAGGCAAGTGCCACACAATCCATTACAAAACAGATCGCGGAATACTTTTTTTCTACCAAAAGAATCTCGAGGGGGAAAAAAGCACATGCAGTGTATTCCGAAATTACTTCTAAAAATTAAAAATTTTCACTGTTTCATCCTAACAATTGCTTAACATTGGCAGAGCGAAGGTAAGTGCCGTCGGGATCAAAATAGGATTTTTATGACATATGACCCCCGCTGTCATTATCAACTGCTTAGCTTGTGTAAATGTCACTCGGAGCATGGTATTTTAACACATTTGAGTGTAAAAAGTGAGATGAACACATTTCATTTTGTCGACGTGGCTAGTGGCGTAGGAAGGGTAAGTGGCACCAGGGGAATAATACGATTTTTTTTTTACCCCAATCATCATCAGTGGCTTGACAAGTGTAAATGGCGTGCAGAGAATGGTATTATTTTTTAGGCCCCTCAATTTCTTTTTCTTTAAAAAAATGGCATAATCACAGTAATGTTTGGACTCCATGGTGCTCCATAAAACTGCCGCCCGGTTCATCTGTATCACCTTTCTCACCCGATCGCTTAGCCACTGATTCTGAAATTACCTCTAAAAAGTAAAAATCTTCACTATTTTATCCCAACAATTGCTTAACAAGACTATACTCCCAAGATCGAGTGAAATGAAGCTATTAGATTTTTCTACAGTCAGAATAAGATGTTAAGCTAGTCTCATTTTCAAAGCTGAAGGACGTGATCTTCACTGTCATGTTCCTGTTATCACCTCACATTTCTCGGGAGGCAAGAAAGCCATAACATCAAACAGGACTTAATGGTCCAGCGTCAGAACAGAGGATCGACTCTTCCCGAACACTTACACTCGCCTTACAGGTGAGAGACGACACCTGAATTCAGATATAACACTAAAATACCCTTCTTTCTCTCTCTCTCTTTTTAAATTTCGGTATGCCATTATATATGCATGCGATAACGCATGTGAGTTAAGAGGTAATGCACATCACGATTCTATTAAACTCGCATTAATTTAAGCTTATCGAATGTATACAACCTCTTGAAATCTATAAGAAGAAAAAACACGGAACACTTCATTTTTTTCATTAGAATTCTTTTAATCGAAATA